>CABHPQ010001356.1:0-40264 GCA_902168405.1 Peromyscus aztecus | reverse complement strand
CCTCCAGATCTTCTTTGGTTGGTATTGAGATTAAAGGCGTGTGTCTCCACGCTGGTGGTATCCTTGAACACACAGAGATCTGCCTGTCATGTGATCAGAATTAAAGGCGTGTGCTACCACTGCCAGACTTCTACTGTGGCTTGCTATTAGCTCTGAACCCCAGGCAACTTTATTTATTAACATACAAATAAAATCACATTTCAGTACAAATAAAATATCACCATAGGAAGACAAGTCTCACATACTCTATTGTAGGTTTCCAGTGCTGCACGATGACAATCTCAGCTCTGGGTCGGGAGATACTAGTGGTCTCTTGAGAATGCATCCCACATATTTTACCTGATATCAAAAGGGATTTTAGGTCAGACACATCGGAAGGTGATAAATAGCTATTAAGAGAACTAAAAACAGCACAAGACAATTTTTACTTTTTTCATTATTTTTAATTTTTTTTCCAGATTGATCACAATTTCCCCACCCTCCTTCCTCTCCTCCTAGTCCCTGCCCCCCAACCTCCCCTCTTTCCCCACCCCCTCCAATCCTATCCTCCTCCTTTCCCTTCAGAAAAGAGCAGGCCTCCCATGTATATTAGCCAGCCATAGTATATCACTCTAGTTACAGTAAGACTAGACACCTCCTCTCTTATTGAAGTTGGATAAAGCAACCCAGTAGGAGGAATGGGTCTCCAAAACAGGTAACAGAGTCAGAGACAGGCCCTGCTCTCACTGTTAGGAGTCCCAGCAGAAGACCAAGCTTCACAACTGTAACATATGTGCAGAGGGCTTGGGTCAGTCCCATGCAAACTCTCTCATTGGCGGTTTTAGTCTCTGTGAGCTCCTTTAAGCCCAGGTTAGTTGATTCTGTGGTTTCCTCGGCCCCTCTGGCTCTCACAACCCTCTCTCCTCCTCTTCAGCAGCATTCCCAAGGTCTGCCTAATATTTGGCTGTGGATCCTCTGTTTCTGTTTCCAACTGATGTTGGGTGAAACCTCTCTGACGGCAATTGGGCCAGGCAACAATCTATGACTGCGACAGAATATCACTAGGAATCGTTTCATTGAATAATATTTTTCCCAGTCATGCTTGGTTCTATCCTAGGTCTCTGGGCTGCCCAGGCTCTGGTTTCTGGCCCTTCAGGCAATGTCGGGGTGGGCTCCCTCTCATGGTATGGATCTCAAGCTAGACAGTTATTTGTTGGCCATTCCCATAATTTCTGCACCAGCTTAACCCAGAATATCTTGTAGGCAGGGCAAATTGTAGGACAAAGGTTTTGTGGCTGGGTTGGGGTTCTAATGCCTCCAGTGAAATTCTTGCCGGTTACAGTAGATGGCTGGTTCAGGCTTTTTATACCACATTGCTAAGAGTCTTAACTAGGGTTACCCTTATAGATTCCAGAAAGTTTCCACTACACTAGGTTTCTATCTCATCCCTAAGATGCCCCTGATTCCAGTAGTCTTTCCCAATACTCTCTGTCTCTTTGTGTCTGTCTATCTGTCTCTCTCTCTGTCTCTGTCTCTCTCTATGTCTCTGTATGTCTCTCTCTCGCTGTATGTGTCTCTCAAATTTTCTCTCATGATCTGCAACATTTCAACTCTCCGCAGTAACAGACATTTCTGAAAATTTCAGTTCACACAGTGATGTGAGAATAGTCCCTCTTGTAGAAAGGTGTTATGGAATATTAGTTGAAGATGTGTTACATTTATTTATGCTGTGGAACATTTGTTTATTGATGCAAAGATGTGTTGCATTCTTTTAACTCTGTGAAGCTGTGTTACTTTGCCTGTCAAAAATTCTTGATTAGTCTAATAAAGAGCTGAATGGCCAATAGCTAGGCAGGAGAGGGATAGGCAGAACAAGAACAGCCAGACAGAGAGAATAAATGCAAGGAGAAAGAGAGATCAATGACTGAGAGAAGGAGAAGGAAGAAGATGCCAGGGTCCAGCCACTCAGCTCCATAGCAAGCCACAGAGTAAGAAGTAAAGAACAGAATATAGAAAGGCAAAAGCCCAGAGGCAAAAAGTAGGTGGGATAATTTAAGATAAGAAAAGCTGGCTAGAAATAAGCCAAGCTAAGTTTGGGCATTCATAAGATAAAACAAGCCTCCAAGTAATTATTAAAACAAAACAAAACAAAACAAAAATACAAAACAAAAAAAATGAATACCAGACAAGTGACGCTCTTCTTTGTCTATTTGACCTTTGATCTGATTATCTGAAGCCCACCTATATTGGGAGATAAGTCTCTTGTTTGTTCTTTCAATCTACCAATTTAAAAGTTAATCACATATTTTCATACAAATATCTAGTAAAAAAAAATAAAAAAAGGATTGAGCAGTACCTAGGTAGACCACAACTTTGAAAAGCTGACATAGAGAATGAACATGCACACATGAGGATATTAGAAAACTAGCTGAGACAGTAAATATGTGTGAAACATGAAGGCACAGCAGAAAGGAAGCATTTCATGTAATTTTAGAGACATGGGAGCTGATGCTTGGTACAGCTTGCTCCTGCTTATAGTTGCCAGTCAAGAGCCACATTTAAGTGTGTAGTCTCTGGGATTAGAAAAATGGGAATTTAAATGCTACTTGTATTAGCATGCCATGGGCATTCATTAAATCACCCTAAACCATAGGTCTTATGTGTGCAGATAGGATATATATTAATTCCTGTGTGTCAAAGTTGTTAAAAAGAATATCAGACTATAAACATAGCAGCACACTGATACATAAATCTGAAAAGAAACCACAAATTTTATTATTTTTTATCAGAATGTTGTATAGAGTAGAAAGACCCAGGATGAAAGAGAAACTTCTTTCATCAAATGCAGTTCTGTCGATGGATTTATTTTCTTTGGAGAGGATTTGTTTGCTGCGTCTTTTCTTCATAGACATTGTACTTTTATGTAGAAATCAATAGTACACAACACACATACTGTAGAAAACAATGCACACATGCCTGTGATGCTTGCTCCCTGATCCTCCCAGCTTCTACTATGCATCTGATTGTGGGAGGCAAGCTTTCCCCTATCGCATTGAATTTTAAAGGGACTGCTTTGGGCTGATGTCACTGGAGGTTTCACAGCACAGGGAGCTCCTGAGTTGCTCTTGAAGGACACTGGTCCCACAGGATGAGAGAAAATTAAAAGCACCGTTTCCTGTGGCTTTTCCTATGGTCTGCTAAGTAGTGATTTTCACACATCATAGAGTATTCATTTCCCTTCATCCTGACTGAGAAATTTAGTAGAAACACAAAATGAAGGGTTTTTAAAAATCAATTGCCTGTGAATGATGTTACACCAGGGTAAGGTAGCAAACGAGGTGCATTCCAAGCCTGAGGCCCCTAGAGTGTCCCCATGTAGATCTTCTACCAAGGAGAGGCCTGGGGAAAATCATGATGCATTATCTAGTGGTGTTTGTAGCTTATAAAGCATTGTAAGACAAGAATGAGGTAGTAGTATGAAAGATAATGGCAGTGAACCTGCCTAGCAGTGCAGAAACATATGGAGCTGGGAGCCAGGGACCAGAGCCTGGTCACTGTGGGGTGTAATAGTTAGAATAGCATGAAAAAGATATATAGCAATTAGATGTTAGCTAACCTCATGAGCAATAAATTTTGCCATATGAGTGCTTAACCTATTTGACATAACTTGAAATAATGAGATAATA
This sequence comes from Peromyscus aztecus, assembly GCA_902168405.1. Classification (NCBI taxonomy): domain Eukaryota; kingdom Metazoa; phylum Chordata; class Mammalia; order Rodentia; family Cricetidae; genus Peromyscus; species Peromyscus aztecus. Next base: position 36,599 of record CABHPQ010001356.1, on the reverse strand, counting down.
AATTGTTATTGTCAACCATCAATTGTAATGTCCTTTTATAGAGTCAGTCATGTCTATGAGAGAACCAAAGCTCATATCTCTAGTTGTTAGGGAGATTAGATTTTTCTGGATGTAGTCACCCTTTGTACTTGTTTGGGAAACTCTATTCAGCCATGTCAAATTCAGATTTATCTAACCCAAGGGATAAAGTAACTTTTTTAAAAATATAATCTTTTAAGTTTGTCACAGTCCATGGGAAGATAGAATATGCATTTTATGATTTTGAACTCAAGAAGATTTCAAACTATTTATAGAATTTCCTTTCCAGATTGACCTTGCAGATTCTTGGACAAATCATAGAAGAGATTAATGCAGATTATTAACTACTTATATTTGTATTGGTTTAGGAGAGGTGTTCACCTTAGCTTTTCACTTGGATTTCTGATAGAGGTGGGGTGGGTGTCAGTTAGGTTCTAACTACTTCTGGAGCACAGTAGAAAGACCATTGGTAATTAACTTCTGAAAACATTGGAGTAATTATGAAAAATGAAGATTTTTAAATATATCAGATTGATAAGAGAAACTACCCAAGTAGTAGCAAAGACTGGGATAGTGAGAAGGAAATAGTAGAGAGTTTTTAAATGGAAAACACACTGGCTTTACAGCATTTAGTATTTGTTAATTTAGGCTAACAGCCACAACAGAAGTTAGGGCTGAAAAGGGTTTGCCTCTGATACATCCTCCAGCATCTTGGTTAGATAAATCCATATCCCAAGTCTTACATCAGTTTGAAACCATATTTTCTTTGTTGGGTAGAAAATACTTACAGCTGTATCTCCATCCATGATATATATTTAATGTGTTCAGGCACAACTAATGTCATCTGACTGTGGATGAATCCTGAACACTACCTGATTCTCAGAAACTCAAGACTACTTATGTACTTATCTCAATTTGTTTTAAAGGCATTGTAATGATACAGTTGTATCAATGTACCCTTTGTCTTCAGATTAAATGTTGACCCTAGATACTGCTCTACTAACCTGATGTACTGGCACATTGCCAATTTCTTGTCATTTTACAATCCAATTCTTCTATTGAAAGGAACTATCCTGACCTTAAGTGAATAAAATCAGCAGACAGCCTCTACAATGTAGGACACTTGATTTAAAGCAGATGAAGGGATCAACTGTGGCATACTAAACAAAAAAGATGTGTTGGGATTTAACTCCTATGGTAATTTAATGATGCTGAGTCTTATCTTGAAATTTAAAACACACCACAGCAAGTGTGATACCAACAAAAGTAAAAATAGCACAGATATACTTGACCTGGTGTTAGATGAGACGGAGTGCAGACAGAGTGGGACAAGGGTATTTATTACCCCTGATTCCTGTATCCCAATAACTGTGAGAAAGATGGAATATAGAGAACACTCTATTGTGACCTGAGGTGATAGTGAGTAAGGAACAAGGCATACCTGTAACTGACCTAGCTAGAAGTCCAAAAGCTGGCAATCGTAGGGTGATTAATATCTAACCTCATGAGTAAGGAATCAAAGAGCAAAACAGAAAAATCTGTGTTTCTCTTGAACTTGGATGTGGTCATAGCACCAGGAAAAGAAATGGGAAAATGTACCCATCTATCTCAGCCAGGGTTTGGTCTCAATCAGTAACAAACAAGGTAGAATTATTATAGTAATAAAACAAACCTTAGGCAGAGACGATAGAATGAAGATCTAAAAGTGGGGGAAGGGTAGAAAGTAGAGGACAGCAGAAAGAGTAACCTAGTCAGTGTGAGAAAGCAAGCACTTTCCAAGAGGGAAAGAGATGTAGTCATGTCTTAAGCTTCACCATGTACATAGGATTGAGTTAATTATAACAGGGAAAGTTTTCACCAAATTGTGCCATGCTTAAATATGCCTAAAGTAAACTATTCCGAGTCAGACACCCAAAGTTTGAACCACCATCAGCTAATGAGTCATGTTGAACCAAGCTGCCTTCTTGCCTCCCTCTGATCTTTATTCTGCTGGCTGTGGGGTTCACTAGCACAGACTTCCATGCCAATGAAGACAAAAGCTGAAGTGTATTTGTTCCCTCTGTTTCTTTCATTGTCTTTTCTTTTCTTTTTTAACCTGTCTCAGAAACAGTTGCAAAATGGTTTTTTCTCTGTGTAGCTTTGCGCCTTTCCTGGAGCTCACTTGGTAGCCCAGGCTGGCCTCAAACTCACAGAGATCCACCTGCCTCTGCCTCCCGAGTGCTGGGATTAAAGGCGTGAGTCACCAACGCCTGGCTTTATTTACTTTTATATCATAAACATTCAATTGGATTCTATCATGGATGTCTCTAAAGTGATATTCAAGAATGAAGAGAATTTTGATTCATGGACATCTAAAAAAAAATAACAGTGGTGACAGAGCATAGTCCACCTCTCTTAAAAAGACTGCTTGTTAGAATAAAAGAATCCAGGACATGGGTATCATCCAGCTTGGTAGATAAATTTTATGAAGTATCTGAAGCCATGACTATAGATGTTGGGTACCAAGCTTCACATATACATTTAAAGCAGGGTATATAAGCGTGAGCTATTTAGATACAGTTCTTGCCTAGTATTATTAAGAGATTACCAATCAGGTAATAGTTAAAATACTCCCTAAAGACACACCCATGCATGCACAGACAGACACATACATAGATCTGCATTAATGCACACACATACAGAGGAGGGGAGGATTGCTTCAAGGGAATAGTAGTGCCAGTAATCGTTTTTTTATTCTAATTAAATTTTATTTAATTCTAATTAAATTTAATATAATTAGAACTCCTATAACGGCCTGCTTGTGAAACTTGGTGATTTCTCATCCTGGTCCTGTACACTTTGACTTCTTTGTATTTTCACATGTTAATGCTGCTTTCATTTCTGTATATTCAGCCCCCTGTATATTTATAGAAGCCAAAAGAACATTTTCTTTTGTGGTTTAGATTCAAGTGACTGACCAAAACTTGCCTAAAATATCTGATTGCTTTGATGAGTTTCTATTGGCTTAAAATTTTCTTATACAAAATTGAAAGTAATTTCATCTTAAACAGGAATAAAATGCTGTGCTGTGCTCTGAGAGATTAAGAGCCACTTAGGAATACTTTTTCATAAGATTTCTGCAAAATAAATGATCAAATTGAGCCTGTGCTATACTGAAAACATCCCAGTCATGTGATTTTTGTTGACTGTTTCTGTGGGCACTGAGAGCAATTTTATATATGCTTGCAATAGGTTATTAAAAAACCCAAAAGGAGTCATTCACTTGATGCTTTTGCTTGGCAGATCAAAGTACTGAAAACCACACTAATATGAATTCTACAAGTATAACACATCTCCCATCATGACAGAGGTGAGAAAGAATACAATATCCTTTTAAATCAACAGTGTTCCAAATTATGTCATATATTATTTTATCTGATATACTTGTAGATCAATAAATGTTGCAATGTTACTTTTTAAACTATTGATTCTCCATAAAATTGTTGGCTTTTCTCCTCAAAAATAGCAAAAGGAAACATAAGTTATAATAGTAGATAGGAAAAATATATTGATGCGTTTCCCTAAAGAATGCTATACAACTTGCTAGATAAGATATTTCTAAGAGAAGTTTATATACAAAGCTGTAAGTAGCTGTGTTATTGATTTTAATGAAAAAAATGAGAAAATAATTGAATGGACATAAATTGATGTCATCCTTGTTTGGCCACAACAGTATTCATTTGTGATTTATCTTCACTAGCCTGAGCCACCACTGTTTTAAAAAGTAAAAGTATTTGCTTGCCTATTTTTTTAGTTTCGGTCTGTTTGTTTTGTTTATGTTGCTTGGATAAAATGTCCTGACAAAGGCAACTTAAGTGAGAAAGGATTCATTTTGGCTCACAGTTCCACAATATAGTGCATTATTTCAATGAAGTCCCTATGGTGAGAGTTTTGGCAGTTGGTCACATTGAACTTATTGTCAAACAGTCAAGAAGCAAAAAACAATGAATGCTTGTGCTCAGTAAGTTTTCTCATTGCTTTATTCAGCCCAGAACTTAAGCTCCGGGAATGATGCTGACAGATTTCGGCATGTCATTTCCTATTTCAAGGAACCAAATCAAAATAATTACTCACAGACGTGCCTAAGAGCTGAAGAATCCATCACAAGTGTAACTTGTACTTTAAGAAAGTACTCAGTATTGTTTGTTTGGGAAGCTAGATTAGGCATGGCATCCTCTACTGTGGCTAGGCTTGGTTTGAATCAAGTACTAGAGGGTCTTCTTAGTCTGTCTCCTAAATGTCAGTGCTTTGGAAGCCTCAGATATATGCCAAAAGTTCTCAGCCAGGTTTCTGCATTCTGATTGCCCAATAACCACTTCAGTGTCTCACAGTACACATGCAAGTAACCTCTGCTAGAGCTTTAAACTTAGAGATTCACCTGAGCATGAGCCTGCATCCCTAGTAAGGAACCACATGGCATAAAGACACAAATTTCCTTGGTCTACTCTCTGTTGCTTCCCTCCCTCAGTTACCAGCGTATTAACATTCAACTCTCAGTTTTGATGGCTACATTTGGGTATTACATCGGTGGTTGTGGAACTCAATTCCTTTCCCTAAACAGCCATTTCTACTCTACTTACTGTTTAAGTAATTCTCATCATTGTTTCCTTACATATTTTCTTCGAGTTCAAACAATTTGTGTGTGTGACAAGAATTTAGCATGTGTGTGACAGTTGTGTAGGCTGGTCTGTTTGTGGGGCTCCAAGCAGTGGGGTCAGGACCTGTCCCTGGAGCTTGAGCTGACTCTTGGGAATCCATTCCTCATGCTGGGGTTGACTCACCCAACCTTGATGCAGAAGGAGGAGCTTGCTTGGTCCTTCCTCAACTTGATGTGCCATGTTTTCTAGACTCCCATGGGAGGCCTGCCCCTTTCCGAACGGAGACAGAAGAGAAGTGGATTGGGAGGGCATAGAGGGAGGTAAGGGGAGTAAATGGGAGGAGAGGAGGGAGGGGAAACTGTGGTCAGTATGTAAAATAAATGAAAAATAAAAAATAAAAAAAATTAGAATTTAGCATGTCAGTGTGTTACCCTTTATACACTTGTGACTGGAAGCATAGAAGACTCAGTCTTTGTTTTCAGAGGTGAACTCAATGTTCCCATGTAGACTTATGTTGGAGGATAAGGTCTGAGGTTCCTAGACAATTACTGTTCTTTATAGACACTATTGTTTTCATCTTACTTTAAAAATGAATATTCACATCAGCCTTAAAATATATACTTGCACCCACTGACATCTGGCATGGTGTTTTGAAAATAAGATATATGAGTAACAGCTCAGCTACTCTCTGGTCAAACTTTAAACTCATTGCTCTGTTCCCTGGCAAATAACAATAATAATAATGTCTTGAGGGCTGATTGTTAACCTGTATTCAGTTTCTTGCCCTAGCCGTATGTTTTCACTTTCTGTAAATGCACAGGTGAATTATATACTCTAACCTCGAAGTCCTCCTGTTTTTATGAATGCAATTCAGCTCGTCACCATCCTAATGACAGCGATCTCCCTCAGTTGTTACCTCAAGCCATGCTAGGTCATCTTAAAATTCCTGTGTCATATCATTATCTTCCTTATTGGCATCAGCAAGCATGCTCACTCCCTCATAATTACTTGATCTGTATGTTGTGAGAGCATGGGTGAGATGCTATTTGTTAGATTCACTCAGTGTCTTCTCTGGTTGCTAGGTGATAACAGCCAGTCCCAGCCAAAAGTACTTAACCATCTTCAGATGAAATTTTCTTGTTATTTTCCCTTTAAGTATCTCAAGGCACCTGTGCCAGGGTGATTTAGACAGCATTATAAAACTGCTTGGATTAAAGAAACATTTTGATTGGCCCACAGATTAATGTGAAGGGTAGATTAATTTTTGTAAACTACTAGCTTAGCTGAAGCAGCTGCTTACATTTGAAAATGTTAACACCATCACCTTCTAGCACAGAGAAGTATGGTTTTCCTAAGAATGAAGATATCCAAAGGAGAAACTAATAAGGCATATCTAAGTAGGGTGTTTGGTAATCACGAGATAACACTTTGGAGGGATTAGGAGCGCGAGGCTGCATTTCTGTCACATTATTACCTCATGATAACCAGTTCCTTCTTGTCACACCTGACTGCATAATTCCTATCCAATTAAAAGTGACATTTTCTGGTGATGTTAGCAATTTGGGCACATACTTTTCTTTCTTCACCTGAGAACCTTCGTGCATGACAGATCACTGAGAACTGAATGTCTTTGTTCCTTGGATGCCCTCATATTTCCTTGCTGCAGATAAGGGTTTGGAGCATTTTAAATGGGGCTGGTCATAGAGCAAGTGTATCTGTTTTCCTGGGAGATGTCCATGGGCCTGAATTGTTCTATCCAAGGCTATGACCTGGATCGCTTCATTTGTTCCACCTCAGCACTGACTACTAATAAGTTTTTAAGGATGACATTCTACTGCAATAGGTAAGTGATAGGTTTTCTGTGTATCAGGGACAAGAAATCCTGAAGACAAATCATACAAAAACATTCACTGTGCTTATCAATGTTTACCCTAAGCACTATGTAATACATATATAAAAAGTTTGTATTTTGTATTACATATAACTCAATATGCACAGTCATGTACACACATACATACATGTATGTTGTCATGAAAGAAATTTGTAAAGATAGTCCTTAACGTCGAGCTGATATAGGAAAGATTGACTTCCCATGAAAATTTAGTTAGTACACTAACAATTCCAGAAATACATATATATATATATATATACACCTTTATATTTACATATTCAATATTATAATATAGATTTTTAATTTATGTTCATATAATGGCATTCAATTTTAGCAATGTACCAACATGTTTCAACTAAAATATTACAAATAGTGAAGTATGGCATGGCCTACTACATCACACTATCCATTTAGTAATCAGGTCCAAACACTTCTTATTTGTGTACATGACTGACACATTGATATTTTTTTCCTCAATATTAGCCCTGAGTTGTTGATGTTAAAAAAATAAATGAAATATATTCCCAAATTCCACTTCATTTTTTCTCTTATTTGCAATGTTGATAAGAGCATGATTCTAAACAAATATTTGGTTTCATTGTCTTAAACCACTCTCTTAAGAATAGAGAGAAAACTTAGGATAGTGCTCCTAGACCTAAACGTAAGGTTCTTCCTCTGTATAACATGTGTAAGCATGTTGCTTTCTATTGCCACTTATCAGGCCCTCCCATCATCTTGATGCTTAGAAATCTTTCAAGGACTTATGTCTGCCCCTGTATTGTAAAGCCTACTTACCAATATGAATGCTGCAAAACCTGTGCCAAAACCAGGGGGTCATTTCTGACAACTCTGTCTTTGCACCTGAAGTCGATTTTCCAGCTCTGTATCCCAGTCAATACAGTTGCATCTGCCTTCATAGTTTCTTGACAAATACTATGTCTATTCTAGAATTATAGTCTACTTATTTGATATTTATGTATCTTTATAGAGTTAACATGAAAAAAAACAAGAAAGGCCTGTAGTGGTATTGTGTTCCCCAAAATATTGTGTACCTTAATAAACTTATCTGGGGTCAAAGACAGAACACCCACAATATTAAACAGAGGTTAGGCAGTGGTAGCACACGCCTTTAATCCTAGCATTCCAGAGACAGAAATCCCTCTGGATTTCTGTGAGTTCAAGGCCACATTGGAAACCGCCAGGCGTGGTGACACACGCCTTTAATCTCAGAAAGCAAGCCTTCAATCCCAGGGAGTGGCGGTAGAAAGCAGAAAGGTATATAAGGCGTGAGGACCAGAAACTAGAGGCATTTGCCCTGGAGAGGCATTTGCCCTGGAGAGGCATTTGCCCTGGAGAGGCATTTGGCCTGGAGAAGCATTTTGGGCTGGTTAAGCATTCAGGCTTCTAGCAGCAGTTCAGCTGAGAGTCATTTGGATACGAGGACTCAGAGGCCTCCAGTCTGAGGAAACAAGACCAACTGAGAAGTTTGCCAGGTGAGGTTAGCTGTGGCTCGTTCTGTCTCTCTGACCTTCCAGTGTTCACCCCAGTAACTGGTCTCAGGTTTGATTTTATAAATAAGAACCTTTTAAGACTCATGCTACAAAGGCCAAATGTAAGGGGATAAGAAAGGGCTGGATGCCGGGGATAGATAAGAGTTATGACAAAGGATATAAAGCTAACCGTCTTTCTAGTTACAATTTTGCCATGGATTTTTGGAGTTTGGTGGTGGGCAAGTACATAAGATGAATTCAGTACTCGAGGTGTAAAATTTAATGTGGTACTTCACACCTACCCTTCTGAATGCCTATCACTAACTGTGTAAAAGTTCACTGAGCTGGATAGATTGGGTCTGGCTAAATTTGGTGTGTGATGCTTTCATTTATTTTCAAGTTCCTTTTATAATCATTTTATAAAATTAAAATTTTAAAGGAAAAAATTACCAAAGCAAAATTAAATAAAAATACATTGATAGCTTTTATTTACTTTCATTTGATATAATCAATATCCTTACAAAAAGACAGAAACTTCCAAATTTTATATGATCAAATGCACAGAAAGTTAGCTATATGAAGAGTTTCAAATATGTCATTTGGCACTCTTACCTGGATTTCTGATGATGCTCCTCTGTGTTGCATCATTTACCTGTATTTCATTCCTTTTTAAGACTGATTCAGTGCTAAGTGTAAGTTTGACTGCTCATCAGTTGATGGGCTTAGGTGCTTGGTTTTGGCCTTTGATAGCTTGACACTAATCATGTATACTCTCTCAGCTTCCTGTATGCAAATGAAAATGTCATCAGTCACATTCCTCTTCCTGTTGCCATGACTTCTCTGCCTATTGTCATGCCTTCACCACCATGATGGACTGTATTCCTTTTGAGATTGTGATCCAAAATAAAATTTTTCTTCCCTAAGTTACTTTAGGTCATGATATTTTGTCACCAAACAGAAAAGTAATTACACATAAGCAGATACCAGATGTTAGGCTGTTGCTGTGATGAACTAGAGTATGTCTTTTTGTTTTGTTTTGTTTTGTGTTCCTAGAGGAATGTGTACAAATTGGGAACATCACACTAAAAAAAGTCATAGAGTTCCCTGGGCCAATCTCAACATTCTTGTGCAAGTTTAAAAGTCAAGTTTTGTCCCATTTTCCTTAAACACAGATCCTAGCTGTCTATGAATGACAGAGAGCTGATGGAGATATGAACCCAATATACGAGGAGTGAAGGGCCTTTGTCACCTAATTCAAGTCTTCATGTCTTCCTACCATCTCCTTTAGGTTTTCATTGTCGAAATCCATTGTAAGGGGATATAACCAAGATTGTGAAAGACTTGAATGGTTTCTATTACTTAACAGCAAGATTTTGGTATAGAAAGGAATATTTTAAACTTCATACCTCACCAATAATTTCATCTACTAGTTTCATGAGAGATACACTAAAACTCATTTTAGTCTCCACATATGGAAAATAAGATAATGGTGAATTTCCAATGACAATTTAAATTTGGAGTAGAAAGTACATAAATGCTAATCAGATATCTGCCCTTCACTTGCTTATAGTTAATTTCTTCTTAAGTAAATTATTCTTATCACACCAGTACAACTGAAAAAAAAAACTGGAAATCAAAATGGACAGATGACTCTACATGTGATGTCAGATGTTTTCTTTTTTTTTTTTCTTTATTAAGAAATTTTCTACTCACTCTACATACCACCCACAGACCCCACCTCCCCCCTCCTCCCATCTCCCAGCCCTCCCTCCCAAGCCACCCCACATCCCCACATCCCCCAAATCAAGGTCTCCCATGGGGAGTCAGCAGAGCCCGGCACACTGAGCCTAGGTAGGTCCAAGCCCCTTCCCACTACACCAAGGCTGTGCAAGGCACCACACCACGGATACTGGATTCCCTAAAGCCTGCCCATGCACCAGGGATGGATCCTGATCCCCCTGCCTGGGTGTTCCCCAAACAGTTTGAGCCAAACAGCCGTCTTTAGTATGCAGAGGGCCTAGTCTAGTCCCATGGGGGCTTCACAGTGGAAACCAGATGCAAGGGAAGGGATGGTCAGACTGCAACCCACAACTCCAGAGAGGCTAACTAACAGGGAAAGACCCTAGGAGGGATACATGGATGACCCAGCGAAGGAGAAGTGGATGAGATCTACATGAGCCAACTGAGTGGCGGGGGGAGGTAGCAGAAGGTGAGGAGTGGGGTATGAGATGTTTTCTTAATTCTAAAACATGTCTGCTGCTTTTCAAAGAATCACTACAGTCTGTAAATACCAGATCAATTTGTCAAATGATTGAGTATCATTCGATGTAAACATAAAGGCAGACTAAGCCTAAGTAAAGAAAAATCAAAATTAGCTGTTAATTTGGGATATAAATCAGGAAAAAATAATGATAACATGAAAAGTGAAAGCAATTACTGAAGAAAGAAATGTTCCCAAAGTTGACCAGTAATCCAGAATAGATGCCCAGACAGGGTGGTGACATTCTAGGAGTGAGAGCTAGATGATTCAAAATATAATTTCCTGAAATTTTCTCTTACACAGATCCATTTATTGGACAAACATCCAGAGTAAAGATGACTGTCTCTGTGAAGCCTTAAATTTTTCAATTTAAGCAACCACAATATGTGGTTCTTATAATTTTATATATAAAAGTATTCTTTTCTTTTTCTTTATTGAAAATAGATTCTTTTTATGGGTACATTTTAATGTAAGAATCACTGCAAAAAATACCTTAAAAATATCTAAAGCCTAGTCAATGTCTTTCTTTTTATAAAGATTTACCTCAATATTAAAAGTTTATTCTGAATATCTTAACTCAGAAGTCACACATATTCTGCTAATTAAATAAACTGAGAATGTCACTGTTCATCTTAAACCCTTAACACCTTCCCACAATTGTCTTATGAAAGATTCCTATCTTTTAGTATATTTTAACTTGATGAATGGCATCACATTGCACTCAGATGCTCAAAATAAACAATAAGAGAAAATTAATATATACTAGATTCATTGAAAGACTGAGAATTGTTCTTTTTTATTTAACTTTACTTTTATTAATTCACTATATGTAGATTCTGCTTCTGGTCTCCACAAATATAGAATGTCCATTTTCTTAAATACACTTTCTATCAAAAACTTTACCTTGCAAGTTAGAGGCTGTTTCTGCTGGAGCTGACAGGTTGTCCAGGTAACCATGTCTTAAACATTGATGCTGAGAAGAAGTGATTGCAAAACCTGCTGTAATTATAATATGTGCAGCACATGTGTAGTTCTTACTGTCTTGAACACTATTTTTATGCTTTTCATTCAGCTAATATGAAGGCACAAAGCAATCACTCTTTAGTCGTGCAGACGATTGTGATCACAGTCTAGAAAATAGTGTAACAATGCAATGAAAGTATTCAGACCCTGAGAGACATCATGCAACAGAGCACTCCTCCCTCTCTGATCCAGTGTGATTATAACATCATTGAAAATAAGCAAACTGAAATTCATGTATGAATATTGCCTGTTCTAGTCTGTACTTTGTCTTCAATATTCTTTTTATAAGTTGGTATTACTATTTATACTCCTGAAGCTCACAATTACTTGCAAAAGTCAATCCAACAATTTTGTCATAATTAAGTGTATTATCTTATACCTGAAATACGTCAACAGATCATTTTTTTAAAACTTCACATGTAATCATTTCTGCCCCCTGCATTAAAATTTCATGTTTATGATTATTATGTTCTATTACATGTTTATTCCATATTGGTCTATTGCTAAAATGATAGGTTGTTTTAGAGAAACAATTAATTATTTCTTACATGCTTTATAGATCAGATATCCAGATACCACCTGTTTCTCTATTGGTGTTTTAATTGCTTGAATTAGTATAAGTACAGTCACTTAGATGATTAGCCAGAGAGTTATGGTTTGAATGTGTCAAAGTACATGTGTTGAAGTTTTGTTCTTCAACGTGGAACTATTGGAGTCTATGAATTTTGAGATGTGCTTAGGGCATAAGGTCTATGCTCTCATGAATGTACTGATAATTTAACACAGGAGTGAGTCTCTTATTAAGGATGAACTCTTCCATCCCTTTTGTACATTACGTTATTAGACCTGCACACAATATGATGTCATCCATCATATCATGTTGTAGGAGGAAGAACATGACCAGCTATACCTCCTCAAAATTGGATTTCTTAGCTTCAAGAACAAGGCCAAAAAATCTGCTCGTTATATACTATTCATTATCAAGTATTTTATTATAGCAACAAAAATAAACTTAAAGCACGGGGCCACTTACAAAATTAAAAGGAAGGCTGTAATAAAATTTCGGGCTAATGGGTTGTCAGCTACACAAATTAAAAGCAGCAGACTATATGAAAATATTGAGAGGGAAACTAAATAGCACCGAGGTTCACAGAAAAGCACTATTAAAATACATCACATTAAGTAATGATATTTAATAACATAAATTGTGTTGCAAATACCCTAAGATTAAGAAACATTTCCATCTAATCTAGTAAATAAAATGCTATTAGTCCAATAATCAGAAAGCTTTTGGATATACAGCAAAATGAGGAACTTAATTTTGTGTTTTATCTACCTCAGACTTATAAGCAAAAAAATCAAACCTCAAGTTAATAACTACAGCATGAAGTCTCCTCATTTCCAAAGTTGTGAATATCAGAAATTTTAGTAAGTAAAAGAAAGAAAAAAAACAGAAGCATGTCCAATGTATAATATTAAATTTCATTTTATTAGACACGGGGAAAAATACATTTTCTTTTTTTATAATTTATTTATTTTTATTTTATGTGCATTGGTGTTTTGTCTGTGTGTATGTCTGTGTGGGGGTCCCCTGGAACTGTGAGCTGCTATGTGGATGCTAGGAACTGAACCCAGGTCCTCTGGAAGAGCAGTCAGAGCTTCCGACCACAAAGTCATCTCTCTAGCCTCAAAAAATACATTTTCTATTGAGATTAATTTAAGATCCTCATAAACAGGGAAGATGGACCATATATAATAATAATTTGAAATTTTTCCAGCTCAGCTATTTTGGATGAAATAATCGAATAGCCAACAAATATTCACTGTAGAATAATGAAAATGAATTTTATCATATGAAAAGAACCTGAAGCAGGTGAATTTGGCTTGGTACATACAGTTATTGTTTTTCAACAATGGCCTGGCTCTTTCCATCTTTCCAACTGTTTCTCCTCAGAATTCTTCTTTGTATTGTACTTATGCTCCATCGGGATGTAAAATAACAGTCCCAGGTTCTGGTGTCAACTACAGAATCTATAGCATTTGAGAAAAGTGGTATACCTTTACCTATACTAGTCTTGTATCATGATGTTTATTAGAGGGAAAAATATTTTCCTCTTCTTCCAGAAGTCATCACCTCTAGTATTAGTTACAGGGTCAAGTATTATATCAATAAAATAAAATTTCAGAAAACCAGAGAAATGTGGGCCATCTTTTGTCCACTCTCCTTATTGCTATAACAAAATGTCTGACAGAAGAAACTTCCAAGGGGAGAGATGTACTTTGGCTAGAAGTTCAGAGAGTATATTTCTTTGTGATAGAAAAGTCAAGGTTTGGGGAACAATTGTACCCAAAACAATGGAAGCATTCAGAGTTTCTCACTTGCTAGAAAACCAAGAAGCAGAGTATTTCCTGGAAGCAGACCAGGAGGTAAGTGTCAAGGACTTGTACCCAGTGATCTATGCCCACCAGCTAGGCTCTGTGTCCCAAAGCTTCAATGTCTTTCAAAATCAACACTACTCATTGGAAATAAAGTGCTCAAATCCATGATCTATAGGGAACATTTATACCCAATCCACAACACAGAGCTTCATTATACCCTGTGGATTCATGTAACATAATTATACTCTCTCAATTTTGCACCTTCTCTTTTCTAAATTGAAGGTCTATTGATAAAATTGATTTTGTTTCTTTTCACATGTTTGTAAACTTTTTTATTTAGTTTATTTAACACTCTAAGGGATGTGAAGTACTCTTGTAATTGTTTATGTCATTAATTTTGAGAAACATAATATTGTGCTATCATTTCAGATACAAGTAGAAAATGTAAATGTTTCCTGATAGACTAAAGAGGACCAAGTTAATGAACTGTAAAGAAATGTTGGTCACAGAAGATCTTAGAGTCATAAGTGAAATATTTGATAGAAGTCAAAATACTTAAACCTAGGAATCATACATGAGTTCTGAAGGATATGGGACCCACCCAGTAACAAATCTGCATTGCTGTGGTGGTTTGAAGACTAAGAATGCCCCCCAATACATTAATATATTTCAGTGCTTGGCCATCAGGGACTAGCACTACTTGAGATGTATTAAGAGGTGTGGCCTTATTGGAGAAAATGTGTCACTAGGGGTGGACTTTGGGATTTCAAAAACCAAGCCAGGTTCAGTGGCTTTTTCTTTCTTCCTGCTGCCTGTGGATCCACACATAAACTCTCAGTTCCTTCTCCAGCATGATGTCTGTCCATGTGCCACCATGCTTTTTGCCATTCTGATAATGGGCTGAACTTCTGGAACTGTAAACAAGCTCCAATTACATGCTTTCCTTTGTAAGAGTTGCCATGGTCATGGTGTCTCTTCACAGCAACAGAACATTGACCAAGACAGTTGTCAAGCAATTTCTTGGTGGTAAATAAAATTAAAATACTAGGGAAGGAGGGTGTGGTCAAGTGAGTGACATCAGAAACCTAGTCTACCAGGAATGCTTGAGAATTTCAATTCTAGAGGAAGTAACCAGTGAGGTTGGATTAGAAATATGGAGGAACATAGAGTCAAAGAGGGAACAAAGTGTGACTGAGGGGGTGGAGCACCCTGATTCTCCTTTTGCCCTTGGCTAGAACTACTGTCTCCTTTGAGACATGCTCCTGTGAATAAAATTCCCTTGAAAGAGAGAGAAGAAATGAAAACAGATTTAAAAAGAATATAGAAATTTTGACTAACAGCATCCATAAATGGAGGGTACATAAATAACAAGGGCACATCCACAAATGCTTCTTGGCATGTATGCTTGTATGACATTCAAAAGGAAAACATGCTTTTTATTAATGGCAAACAAGAAATGTTTCATATTGTAATTTACTTCATGTACACATAAAATACAAAAAATTTTAAACTTTGATCATGAAACAACTACAAATAGGCATTCTGGTAGAAGATGTTAAAAAGCAATTTGAGGAGGCTGGAGTAATTTTTTTAGCAGGTTAAAGTCCTCATGATACAAACCTGGCACTTGATCTCTGGTACCCATAGAAAGGTGGAAGGAAAGAATCAACTTCACAAAGTTGTCCTCTTACCAGGATGGGTATGCATGGTCTATGTGCACCCCACACATACATACAAACACACACACACACACACACACACACACACACACACACACACACACGCAGTAAAATTGATGGTGATAATGATAATATTTTTTTTCTTCTCATGTTGACCTTTATTGCACAATATCATGAATAAGCTGCATATTCATCAAGACAGCTTTGATGTCACAGTGAAAATCAAATTTCACCTGGAAAGTGTTGCATGAATCCTATATGGTCTTACAGTAAAAAACCTGGAGTCAGATATTGGGGTAAATGCTTAAAGATCAGAGAGACAAAGAAACAAGCCACTAGAGAAACTTCTCACCACTACCAAATCCTCAGGCCGAATGGAAGGCGAGATCCTATCTCCATGAATCCCCAGACTGCAAGCCTCTGACTCCTCAGCTGAAAAGCTCTAGTTCCTGTCTCCTCATGCCTTATATACCTTTCTCTGCCCAGCCATTTCACTTCCTTCCTAGTGCTGGGATTAATGGCATGTGTGCTTCCCAAATACTGGTAGCAAAGGCATGAGATCTCAAGTGCTGGGATTGAAGGTGTGTGACTCCCAAGTACTGGGACTAAAGATGTATGCCACCACTGCCTAGCTCTGTTTCTCTCCTAGACTGAATCAATCTCATGTAGTTCAGGGAGGCTTTGAACTCACAGAAATCCAGACGGATCTCTGCCTCACTAGTGCTAGGGTTCAAGGTATGTACCACCACTGTCTGGACTCTATGTTTAATATAACAGCTGGCTCTGTCCTCTGATCCTCAGAAAAGCTTTATTTGATACACAATATACCACCACAGGAAAGAATTTATTTATTTATTTATTTATATTAAGAAACTTTTTATTCATTTTACATACCAATCACAAGTCACCCTTTCTTCTCTCCTCCCACCCTCCCAGCCTTCTCCCCCAATGGATCCCCCATTCTCTCCTCTAAAAAGGTAAAGCCTCCCATTGGGAGTCATTAAAGCCTGGTACATTCAGCTGAGACAGGTCCAAGAACCTCCCCCTGCATCAACGCTATGCAAGGTATCCCAATGAAAGGACCAGACAGATATCATAACAGGCTGCTCAGTCTTCTCTCAGAGATCAGGCCTCAATTTCAGTTTCCTGAGACTTGAGCAAGCAGTTTCTGGGAGAGCCATGAACAAAGGACATAATCCTTGTAGCAGTTCCCTTTCTGCACGTACTCTGACCGCTCAAGGTTCAGCCAGTTGTTTACTGTCTGTGACCCCTCACCAACTTAGAGCTACATGCATGGGACAATGTGAAAGCCTGGACCACTGAGCCAACCCCAACAGTCAGTATGTGCTAGGCCAGCCAGCCTCCATACCAGCTCAAGGACAAAGCTTGGGACTTGTCCAGGTCTGCCCCAAAATGGATAACTGTAACCCCCAACTAACCCTAGCCAATTAAAAGTTGCTAACATGATTGCCACTTGAATAAACCAATCCTGAGTTTGTTCCTATGTAGTCTGTAGATCCCAAGACCCCCTTGCCTTAACAACCCTGCCCCATTGCTACTCAGGGTCTCTCCTGCTCTGCTGCCGCGTCAGATGGACCAAGAGTCCACATTTAACTCGAAATAAAAAGACATTTAGCTTTTGCATCAGATTTGGTCTCTTGCTGGTCTTTGGGTAACTCTGGGTACAACAGCAACATAGGTAATGGACTCCAAAAACCCAGCTCATGCACCAAGGATAGATCCTGATCAAATTGCCAGGGGGCCCCTTAAGCAAATCAAGCTACACAATTATCTCACTTATGCAGAGGGCCTAGCCCAGTCCCTGGAGGCTCCACAGCTGTTGATCTAAAGTTCATGAGTTCCCACTATTTTGGTTTGGTTGTCTCTGTAGGTTTTCCCATCATAATCTTGATGCCACTTGCTCAGAGACTGCCTGATAGAGGGAAACATTATGGGGACAGGGAGAAACCTGATCCTAGGGAAGTTCCCAGGAATCCACAAAGGTGACCCCAGCTTAGACTACTAGCAATAGTGGAGAGGGTGCCTGAACTGGCCTACCTCAGTAATCAGATTGGTGAAAACCCTAGCTGTCATCATAGAGCCTTCATCCAGTAGCTGATGGAAGCAGGTGCAGAGATCCACAACCAAGCACCAGGCCAAGCTCCAGGAGTCCAGTCGAAGAGATGGGAAATGATAGCAATTTTAAAAAAACATTAAAAAGTCATTTAACAGATATAACAAATATATCTCCACATGAAATGTTATTTCATACAGAAATAAAGGATTTGTTAAGAACTTGTCAAGCTAATGTTATTTCACATATTAAAAATGTTTCCAGTTTTAACTAGGTGTGGTGGCACACACCTTTAATCCCAGCACTGGAGAGACAGAAGCAGGTGGATCTCTGTAAGTCTGAGTCCAGCCTGCTCTACCAAGTGAGTTTCAGTACAGCCAGAGAAATTGTATCTTGAAAAACAAACCAACAAAAATGACTCCAATTTTGAAAACAGGCTCATGAAGAAAAATAATAAGGTTCTAGCACGCCTATTATCTTCACATAGACAAGAAAATAAATGGCCAGAGGAATGAAGTAGAATGGACCAAACTACCTAAAACCTATAGGAACTGAGCACATGAAGTGAGTGGAATTATAGTAGTTGTCTTTATTCAGAGTTTGCTTCCTAATTTTAATTTCCTACTCTTAACTCTGGGCTGAAATGCAAAAGCCAATAGAGTACAGTATAATATTTTAAAAAAAGGAAAAGCAGACACAAAAACATAAAGGGAGAAATAACATATATTCATAAATGTTATTTTGCTATGCTATTAAATTGATCTGTTTTTATCATTAGTTATTATTGTGAATAGCTGACCCCTAATTTATAAATTATGCATATATTCATATATATTAAACAATATATGAAGAGTTCAATACTGTTTGTGATTTCAAACTATACGTAGGGTCGTGAAATCCTTGCGCCTCTTCACCATGAATAATGGAGGTCTGCTATGCATATAAGTGAAGAAAACAACAAGAAATTTAGCTTGTACATGTAACTCATCATAATGTAAACATATAAAATCAATGTCATCTCTCACATGCTATGTGAAACATAAATTCAAATAGTTTCAAATCTTAAATGAAATTGTATAATAGTAAAACCTTTAATAAACCCTGAAAGGACATTTTATGATGCTTTATAATTGCTCAATAAAATTTACATTAAATTCAGGTAGTGTAAAAATCAAGTGTAAATTAGTACTTATGGGTTTTGACAATTTGGAAGCTTTAATGATCTTGCTGTGAACAGGTGACTTGCGCTTACATTACCCATATTATTGAGGTCAATGGCTCCAGGAGCATTATATTAATCAAGTCAAATGTCTGGTTCCATTAACCAAATGAATTCCAGTATGCTCTTTTTTAAGTGGCAGTGTTCCTAGAGGTATAAAGGTCACACTTGAAACCAAAATCTGGAGTTATCACAGCATTGTTTCTACCCAGCTATTATAGCCAGCATAAACTAGAGCTCAACAACATTGCAGAAGTTGAGGAGTAACGTCAATTTTGGAAGGAAGGAGCTGCTCTGTCATATTATTTTTCCACACAAAACATACAAAGATAATCTAAAAAAGAAAAATCACTGTTAAAAAGCAGCAAATACATTTTATAAGGTCATTGTGTGTCATAAGGCAGATTCTGACAGAGTAGTTAATATGGGATACTTATATAGCGTTAGAGACAAGGTGACTTACCCATCCACACATAGGCATTTGACATATGAGAAAAGAAACTGGAAATGTTTTTAATAAAAACAGAGCTTAAAGTGTTTGACTATAAATGTGGGAAAATAAAAAAAAATACACTATTTCTAACCAAAACTGAAAATAAATACAAAATCAACTCCAAACAGATTCATGACGGTAGGATAGATTTTTGAAATATCTAGCCTGAAAGTGCTAAAATAAATTACTGGAGAAAACAGGAAAAAATCAGCATGGGACAATATAGACACAGGTGCCTGTCTTGGGTGATTCAAGTAAGTTAAAAGATACTAAAGACACAACGACCACACACAGTACCATCCAAATGGCAATTATATTAAATATATACAGGAGCTGTTATAACCTCAAATCTGAGTAGGTATGCTTGTTATATTCTATATGCTAATAACAGGGAATGGATATTGTTACGGGCACATGAGGCATGCTCCAAAATGGCAGACATAAGACAGAAGCTGTACCCAGGTGAACTTTCATGAAAGAGCTAATGATGAGCTTGGAAGAGAACTCAGAGCACTAAATGTCTAGCACATAACCTGGGAACTAGGTAAAGCTTATAAATAAAAATAATCATGAAGATGAGAGGTAAACATTGAGGAGATAGGTCTGGAGAAATGGTTCAGCCAGAAGATCTAAAATTGATAACTGGAAGCCACATGGCAGAGGGGAAAACTTACTCCACAGTGTGATACTACTCCTTCCAAAGGGAACCTGCTCCACCAAGCTCACTGAAAACACAGACACTTTGGACCTGCTCATATATGCACGTCACACACGATTAATTAATTAGCTAATTAATTAATTAAATTTAAGAAGAAAATGAAATTTTAATGTAGGAAAGCAATTACTATTAAAGGATAATTGTGAAACAGTTTGTGTTTCAAATAGATTGAATGTTCATGAATTGTTACATAATTTTCAAAAGAAATTAAGATGATTTGGAAACAGATTTATGAACATTTATAAATATAAGAAAAAAGCTTGCAGGTAGCATAAAGTAGCTGGCAGAAATAGAGAGAGAGAAACCGAGATAGAAAGAAAAAACAGAAGAAGAAAAAGTGGAAGAGAAATTTTTAAAAGAAAAGGAAGGAAGGTGAGAGGGAGAAAACTGAGTTGTCAATTACATAAAACAGATATGAAAGCTTATGTGAAATAAACACAACTTTTAAGAAATTATTGTTTACTGAGCATAGATGTATGTTTACCGATAGGATGAATGATTCAAAGACTAAAATGTGAGTGACAGAGATAGACTTCATGATAATGAATAATAGGTCAAAAGGACTAACATTAATAGAGGTGCTTGTTCTTTCAAAATATTCCAGCTTTCAGGCTGTAAAACATTTCTAACTTCCCTCTTTGGAAAGATTGAAAAGGTGGCTTGACAAAAGTTTCTTGAAAGGCTCTGCTTCAGTTCACGAGTGGCTGCTGATCAGTAACACGTGGCATCATAATTTCACAATAAAACCAGGATCCTTGAGTTACCAGTGTCGCTAAATAGTACAGCAAAAAAAGCAGAAATGTCACAGGTACTTCATTTCTGCCTGAGAGCTTTTCTAAAGAACTGAATGTAAGGTCACATGGGTTAATGTTTTTCAAAAAACATTCATTTAAAAATAATGCTGTTATCTCCCCTAAACTAAGCAAATTCTTGAAATTGTTGAAAAGCAAAAAAAAAAAAATTAGATTCAGCACCATCTGTTATTTTGGATATGTACATGCGTATGAAGGATGTGGTTTTTTGTTGTTATTTTTTAATCCTCTGTGCTATGCTAATAAGTTTAAATTTAATATACCCTTGTCATGTGATTAAAATATTCTTGTAGATACATAATGACTATTTGTTCAGTAAAACTTGAAAGGTTTTCATGAACACTTTTCACCTTACATCAGTAAGCTTTTGGCCCCATCTTTACTTTACTTCCAAGAAGTAGTGCTAATGGCATTGATGATGTGTTTGAGATAAGCTTGATTTTCTTACTTCTAATTTAGGATGACTACATACTACTAGCAAAATGAATCCTAAATTTTGTGAAAACTATCCTCTGAATACCATTGCTGTGGGATGTCTTTCTGTATGCTGTGAATATGTGTGGCTCCCATTGGATACTAAATAAAGCTGTTTGGCTTATGGCAAGAAAGCTTACAGCCAGGTGGGAAACCCAAGCAGAGACTCAGAGAGAAGGGTACAGTCAGGAGAGTGAGTCACCTGCCCACCACCCAAGGAGCAACATGCCAGCAGACTAGTAACGCCACAACCATGTGACAAGCCATAGATTAATAGAAATGGGTTAATTTAAAATGATGGAGATAGCTACCAAGAAACGTAAGCCATTGCCCATACAGTTTGTAATTAATATAAGCCTCTGAGTAATTATTCTATAAACAGCTGCAGGACCAATGGGCTAGGTGAGACTGGAGAAACTTCAGGCTACATGCTATAGTCTCATAAGAAGCCTATTTGTCTAAATGACTCAGAACATGTTTCCCTTCTTGTAGCAGCAAGAGACACAGAATGGGAAGGGTAACTTGATTTGATATTTGAATGAGGTGGTTGTGTTCAGTAGTTCATTAACAAAACATTTTTAGCAAGACTTCATAGGTCTGCCCCATGTCCATTTCCCGCTAAATCCCACCTTTTCTCTCTTTCATTAGAAAACAAAAAAGCATCTAAAGAATAATAATAAAGTAATCTGGAATAGAACAAAACAAATGGACAAACAGAAGAAAAGGAACAAAATGAAAAGCAGAAAAAAAACACATATTGATGAAGAGAGACACACATATGCTACCACAGTAATTCCATAAAAACACACAACTAGAAATCATAATATATGCAAAGGAACTTTACAGTCTTTCATTTGTTTGCTTGCTTTTGTTTTTGTTTTTGTTTTTGTTTTCTAAACCCTGACAAAGCATTATTAGGCAAAGACACCCCCCAAAATCCTAAAATCTTATTGAGTGGGATAGAAAATTGTTAACCAAATATAGAGTGTGTAAAAATAACATAATTTTTTTCCAGTAAGATAAAAATAAGAAAAAATAAAACATTATAAAAAGAACTGGCCTTGAATGTTGGCACATGCCTTTAATCCCAGCACTCAGGAGGCAGGGCCAGGTGGATCTTTGTGAGTGAGGCCAGCCTGGTCTACAGAGGGAGATCCAGGAAAGGCACAAAGCTACAAACCCTGTCTCGGGAAAAAAAAAAAAAAAAGAACTGAATTCCTGATTTGAGTTCATTGTTTCTTTAAAATTACATTTTTAATTGTGTAAATATATAGGGGTGTGGCATACCAACATGGTGTACACAGGGAAGTGTAGGTCAGATGTAGTTGGAATTTTTTCTGCGTCTGTTGACAGGCTGTCAGGACAAATCTCTCCCACTTGTGTTCCCCAAGTAAACACACAAAGGCTTATTATATTAATTATAACTGCTTTGCCATTAGCTCAGGCTTATTACTGACTAGCTCTTACACTTAAATTAACCCATAATTCTTATCTATGTTTAGGCACATGCCTTGGTACCTTTTCTCAGTTCTGCCTGGACATCTTGCTTCCTCTGTGTCTGGCTGGTGACTCCTGCCTCAGCCTTCCTCCTCCCAGAATTCTCCTCTCTGCTTGCCCCGCCTATACTTCCTGCCTGGCTACTGGCCAATCAGTGTTTTATTTATAAACCAATCAGAACAACATATATTCAAAGGCATACAGAATGACATCCCACAGCTGTCAGAGGGTAACTTGTGGGAGTAGGTTCACTCCACTCACCATGGGTGTTCTGTGATTTAGATTCAGGTTGCAGGCCTGGCAGCAATCCACTTTCCTCACTTCGCCATCTCTCACTTGACTATGTTCATTTCATTTGTGCAAGGGAAACTGTCACTGTAGTTGGTAGACTCAAAGTCTCAAACCAAGGCAGGGATTCATGCCAGCTGAGAATGCATTCAGAAGGCACCTCTGAAGAAAGCCCAGCTTGGGCTCTGGGGGCATTTCACTTGAACAGCACAGGACATGGAGCAATTTATGTTATCCAGACTTTCTCATGCATGCTCCCTCTACCTATTATATGAAGTTTTACACACAACTTAGTGCACTACATGTCTCATCTGCATCTTAAATACCCAGGGGTGTATACTGAATATTGTAATGAGCTGCAGATACCCTTCAGACATTCTGAAATGCCTCTGTGCAAACCAGTGACTGAATTTAGTAGACCTATGGATGGGGTAGGTAGACTTCCAGCCTTCCTCTTACCCAACTGATGTCTTTGGTATGCTACTCTTGCAGCCACTGAAGAAGGCTCCTGGGCCTCAATCTCTGCTCTATTCCCCTGATTTAGAATAATATTTAAAAGCAGTTTTCAATGGTAGAATTCCCATAAGGAGCATAGTGCCTCCTATAGTAAACATAAGAAAAGAGCTAGTGATTTTCCCTGGGGAGCTCACTTCTCTATACTGCTATTAATTGATTTTAAAGTGATCATTTCAGTTCCAGTAACTATATAGGGTCAGTAAATGGGGTAGTGACTTAAAATATTTGAAATAACTGAGCAAGGCTCCCAAAGACACTGAATGTTGTGAAAGGGGCTTTCTGAATATTTGCCCTTGTAGAGAAAGGTAAATATCTATATATAAGAGCATTGATAATCATTGTGAGGCTTCAGGAGGCCAGAATCATTTCATAGAAGTGAAAAAAGCCTATAGTCTAATGGTAAAGTGATGGAGAAAAAGAAGATTACCAGGGACAAGGGTTGGCTTACATTTTTTTCTAAGACTTAATGCTGGTGAAGTAGAGACACAGAGTTCAGAGAAGTCAGGGTTACAGATCCAATTAGTGCCTGCGGAGAAGGAAAGGGCTGATAATGTGGAGTAGTTAAATATCAATAAAGACTTCAAACAGAAAGTTCTCTGTTATATGCCATTCTGAGATGAATAGCAGTAAGGTTTTGATGGGGACAGTTGGGGGCAAGGAAGATATATCAATGAGATAAAGAGATGAAGAGTGTCAGCTAGAGTTTGAAAGATGGAGTGAGGAATTTCTGATACTCTTTTATTTAAAGGATGGGGAGGGAAAGGAGGAGAAAGATATAGAAGAAAAGTGCTTTCCACATGTCACATATTAAAGGGAGTTAGAATTTCAGTCAGCCAAAAATAAATACAACAAAGAGTAGGTAAAGAAGAAAGAAGTTGTCATTGACAAAGTAGGGAACTTCTGGAAAAATCTATTTTTGGCATCTAGGGTGACAGCTGCCCCTTCATAGTATTGCCTGAATTCCTTTGAGTAAGTTGTCTTTTCTTATTGTCATACGCTTCTGCAGGTTCTTGCAAAAATTTAGTTTAATGTTTCCTGTTGGAGTGGACCCCTGCCCCCAACCATGTGTGTGTGTGTGTGTGTGTGTGTGTGTGTGTGTGTGTGTGTATTTAAAGTTGCAATTCTATATAGTTTTCACAAATCTATATAGTTAGCAAGACAGCACAGGAAGCAATCCAGCTGGATTTAAATGCTAGAAGAATCAATTTCCAATATAAGTGTCACATAAGGTTTGTTGTACGTGTGTTGTATGGAGATAGATTGAGAAAAGATAGGTCAGCTTGTAGGATAGCAAAACCCACAGAGCTATGGTTTGGGTACTTTGAGGAAAGAGATATGGAAATAGGAGATAAGATTATTTGCCTCACATTTACTAGAAATATGGTAGGAGTTTCATTGTTGTAGATGATCATTTCCCTTGTATACTGGGAAATTCATTACTGTGGCTACAAGAAAGAAGATCCCAAGGAAGAGAGTTACTGGACAGGAAACCCTGAACTTAATTAACCCAAGACCTTGTGACATGATTAAATGAAAATATTCATAAAACATAAAAAACAAGTTTGCAGGTGTAATTTTGGCCTACTAATGAAGTTGCTTGATCAAAAGTGTAAAGACATTTTATCACTCCTGAAGAACCCTCTGTTCACTAAACAACCATCCCAATACATCATTCTCTCTACTTTCTTCTATCCTGTGTTCATAATTTCCTTTAATTTTCTGATAATATTTAAAGGCATTGAGTTCTCATATTTTCTATTGATATAGAAATGATGGGGGGAAAGGGTAGATTATTAAATCTACTTTAATAAAAAAAACAACTGTTAATCTTACATCTTTTACATCAGTATGTATTTTAGTTTATTAATACAAATTTAAAGTTAATTTTGTTATCTGTATGTATGTTATACTGTATGTATATGCATAAACTCTTGTTTAGGGTATTGTGCTTATGCAGCTCATGTAAAAATGTAATATGTATATATAAACTCTTGTTTAGGGTATTGTGTTTATGCAGCTCATTTGAAAATGTAATATATAATTAAGAAATATGGATTAATAGTCATCCATAATAACAAACTTATAGTCATGTTAGGTATGTTTTCAAGGCATACAAAGATATATTTTAGATAGATAGGCAATATTCAAATACTTCAAAGACCTACAGAATATGACATTAAAAATGTTTTAAGAACCTAGACTCTTTTAGACAGTGAGACACATCTGCTCTTGGCAGCACCAATTACTTTAAAGAGGATGATGGGCATCAAAGAAACTCCACATGGAGTTTGTTTTCTTTATGGCAAAAGCTAGTCATATGGGCAAAGAAAGTGCCCTTGCCTCGACTGCTGACAATATGCTGTACAAATTGGATAAGCAGGACATAAAAGAAAGTGACTGCAGAACTTTGTCAAGACAAGAGGAATGGTCCTTCAAAAATCCTGCTTCACACATAAGTCTGTCAGATATAATAGGCCTGTAGGCCGAAGATGGATGCCCCAATGTTGCAGAGTAACTTTGAATGACTATCCAGGAAGCCTGATATTCCTCTCATTAGGTAACATTACATCCTTCTGGAGTCTTTGGTGGAGTTGAAGACTAAATAGTTGTAATTATAATTTTCCTTAGTTATAATAGAAAATAAATTAGATATAAAAATTTATACTTACCAAGATAAGATAGATAATAAGTATTTTCTCTAATTTCATCAAATGCAAATGGATTGGGTATTGTTATTGTAATTCTTACTTAATAATTGTTTTTGTTTTACTATATTGGCTTAAAACCTTCCTTTTTAATTAGACAAAAAAGGGGTAAATGCTGTGAGATAATGCTCTTGTACACTGTAAAGATTTGTCACTCCAATTGGTTTAATAAGATGAATATTGGCCAGTAGCCAGGTAGGAATTATAGGCAGAGTGACCAGACTAGGAGAATTCTGGGAAGAGGAAGGTTGGAGTCAGAGGTCACCAGCTGGATGCAAATGAAGCAAGATGAGAATGCCACACTGAGAAAAGGTACCAAGCCACATGGCTAAAGATAGATAAGAATTATGGGCTAATTTAAGTGTAAGAGCTCCTGGGTATTTAGGAGTTGCTGGCCAGACACAAAAACTTGTGCCCACATTCTATTATCTTAATATTGAAGGTATATGTGTTTCTTCAAAGAGGTTCCACTGCCAGGTGTAAGTAATAATGGGCTAAAAGTTTGATTTTCAAAATATAGAAGATGCCAATCTGCTTGAATGGAGAGTAAAGAAATGGAATGTAGGATTTTTATGGGTGACAGTTCTAATTGTAATATGAGGCAGATCTCTTAAATCCTAGTAAGAGTAACAGGAATGTATGAGAATTTTTACATAATGAGAAACTGGCAGCATTATGTGGTTTGGGTGGGACAAAATAATTTGGGGCATGGGAGAGTGAAATTATGGACATGATAGATAGAAAACAGAAGGCTAGGTACGACAAATTTAGGTTATGTTGAGATTGAAATTATTAGTGAAGAGACCCACCATTCATTTAGCAAACACGTGTTTCTATAGGAAGTGTTAATTGGCTCCTACTCAGTAGAAAACACAAATATTTGAGTTATATTTATGTACTTCCTCTTACCTAAAGGAGCAATACATTTTGTGTAAAGATCAAAATTAAATGAGTACATCCTAATTTGGATAAAAATGTGTTTGAGTTGGATGAACAACCAAGTCATTATGGATAGTTACACATTTAAAATAGTTGTAATTGGAGGCCTGAGGACATAACCTTGAAACAATCATGTGCTGGTGAATAAAATCATCCCAAAGTTGAGGAGGAGGTGAGGTGTAACTATAGGTTTATATTGATTCCATGATGTCAACAAGTCTAGCATTTCTTGGTTTAAGTTAGAAATGTGGTGCTATCAGTTGCCATGTTATGAAGAGATGTGTAGCTAGTCTTTTAGTCACTACTTAAATCCCAATATACAGAATTTGCCTTTAAAAGAAAAAAATTGGAAATGGTCAATTTCTCTTTCATCTCTATTCCCTAGACACTCAGGCAAGTGACAAAATAGGTATGAGTAAACATTTTATATGCATTAAAATTTGAGAGGGTAGCTAGAGATGGCTCAGCAGTTAAGAGCACTGGCTATAATCCAAGAAGATCTGATTTGCTTCCAAGCACCCACATGGTGGCTCACAACCATACATAATTCCAATCCCATTGTATCTAATGCCTTCTTCTGTGCTCCAGGTGTGGAGGGCCCTGCAAGCTCACAATCAGCAGGTAAACAATCCAGGGGAGGTAAGAATAATTTAGTTAGCCAGTGCTGGGCCAAACTTTTGGAGTCTGACACCTCTTGGTTCATCTTAACCACATTTAGGAATAGCACAATATGGGGAAACAGTTTCCTGGCGACAATTAAGTCAGTCCTGAGTGTACAACAAACTTAAGACATTTTCATGTTTAAATTCTTTACAAAGTACATATGGTTTCTTCCATAAAGATGGATTCTGTTGACTTAGAAACAGTGCTCAAGTCTAGGGAGAAAGACAGGGGGAAACATAATTCCTGTGGGAGTCAAGGTTTGGCCTGATTCTAGGATAAAATAGAAGTTACTTAGGCAGTTGTAATGTATGAGTAACATCTCTCTTAGGATCGGTTTTGTGGATTGAGAAGCAGTACTCAAGACTGCTGGGAGCACAGAGGGAGGTCTGGGATAAACAAACATAATACTCCGGGTGGATTTGGCTGAAGCCTGACTCTACAGATAGCAAAGGATAACCTGGTTGTAAACTACACCCTTCCCCACTGTTCTGAGAGGAAGACAGGCAAACATCTCTTTCCTTTTAAGAGACAAGACTGAGTGTTTGTTTCCTGGCTTCTGAGGTGCTCATCTATGTGCACAAAGACCTCTTATCCACTACACCTACATACATGGGGACACCATGAATGCATGTGGTGCACATATAGACATACATATATGTATATATGCAATCAAAATATTCATAAAAATAAAATGTATCTAACTTTTAATGAGAGATTGGTGATAAAAACACTCATGTTAAAAATAAGCATGCAAGCTGGATAAGATGATAACAATTTCTTAATGTCAGCTTAATTTTATAGGTCCAAAATAATGACATAAAAGGTAATTGCATTTTAAAAAACTGTTCAATGATAATCATAACAAATCATAACTATTCAATGATAATCATAATTGGACAAGAAAATAATTTATGACTATTTAAATTATTCTGAAGTAACTGCAGGCAGCATATTCAGTATTGAGCAAAACATTACCAGAAAGCTTGAACACTCACTAAATCATACATTAATAATACTTATATTTGTGTTACCATCTTCAATCAAAGTAACCCTTTTAAACATACTTTCTCTTTTAAGCAGTTGCATCTTTTTTGTTTTTTGTGAAATAACAAACGAAGATATAGTGCCATCAAATTTATTCTACACAGTAAACATGACCCCAATAATACTAAAGTCTAACTTAAAAAAAAAAACAGAAAATAAGACCCATAGGCAAGTTTCACTTCTGATAATGTATTATGAAATTATGAAAATGTTAACATAGAATTTAGTAACACATGAAATGGGTAAAATTAAGCTTAACTCATGACTAATGTAAATGTATTTATTGATATCATTGTAATGTGACATGAAAACAGAATGACAAAATAAGTGCCACTTTTTACAGGTAAATAATGTTTCCCTGCATGTGATTCAAAGTCTATCTTCCTTTTTTGTCCCCACTTTGTTTTATAACTCTAAATTAACTCCCATATATGGTGCTGAGCATGGATATGTGACTTGCCACAAGACCACAGAGGCTACACAGGAGCTTAGTTGTGATACATTTCTCTACAGGAGACCATCCCTTTACCTGAGGAGGTGCTGTACAAATTTATGCCCTCTTTTTCTGGAATCTAAAATGAAACTTGTTTGGAATAAATCTGAACCAAGTCCAAACCTTAGAGTCCAGCTCGACTAATGAGGGTCAAAGACGTTCTTTGTGACATAAAGTCTATTATAAATGAAATTGTATTCCAGTCTTGCATTACCATTATGTTTCCTGAAACAAATGATGTAACTTTCCCAAGTTCCCTTCTCTATCTCTAAGTAGATACTAATACAAGTCCAGAGACATGTAACAAATATAAAACTTATTTAACTGAAATTAATAGCAAAGTCTTCCTTATCTAAATGTTCAAGTTTTAATGTCTCCACATAATTCTTCATTTTTGGTTTAGTTTCAGAATTCTTCTTGCCAAAGAGACAACAGTTGTCTTAATGTCGTTGGCAAGCAGCTTTTAAGCATGACTCTCTCAAGGCAATATAAAACTCATCTAAGTCTCTAGAGCACCATAAAGTGACTGAATAAATAGTCTCCAATCAATAGTTCAATTCAGCAACATGAAAAGTGTGAGCATTTTAAATGCCAGAATACTATTTAAGGTACCACTTTCACTTATATAAGATTTTTAGCTGACGGCAGATGTAAAGGCTGTAAACAAAACATCAGCAGAGCTAGTTCTTCTTACATGCAGCATTGATCAGTAAACAGAGAGTGATTCCTGAGAAAATAGAATAATAATAAAATCTTCCAGGGTGAAAAACTATTTTTAATATATTTTTTATAACTTACATGAATACCGCATTTGCACTATGTCCATCCCATGTCTCTCCATCCCGCCAACTCTTCTTATATTCTCCCAACTCATCCTCAGATTTATAACTTCTATAGTTTTTGTTGTATACATATATACATACATACACATATGACTAAAAAATACAAAGATATAATCATAAAATAATTTTTCTTATGCCTTTTAAACATCATTAGTATTATTAATCCCTCCCAAGAAAACCCTTATATCCTTCCCTTCACCCTCCAGTGTTAGTATCTTCACTCACTCATTTTTCCCCTTCTCCCCTTTTGAATTGCCTAAGTTTTAAATTTACAAAGTATTATTAAATTTGTGGCTCTTTAGAATATATTTAAAAACACAATTTATAAACTCAAATATCAAATAGCGACAGAAAAATAAATGGTTTAGGCAAGGGAGGGAGTCTGACACATTGGACAGTGGGAAACTGGTAAAGTGAGTAGTAGTAATTTCCAACTTCTATCACCTCTAAAAGCAAGATTTCACTAGCCTCTCATGTTCTATTCATCCACCTCTTTTGCAGGTATGTCCCTGGTCCAAGTTCACCCTCTTCCACTAAAAGCTTCAGATAACTCTATGTCAACCAGCAACATAAATCTAAATTGGAATGTGTGTTGTTCTCAATCATTTATACTTGCTCAAGGTATACCACAACAATAACAGGAAAACCAATGAGCAGTCAGCTCTTTCTTTGCCAACTTTTGTGTGTGAAATGGGAACCAGCAGGGATGTTTATATTCTGCATTGGAGGAATACATGGGCTTGAAAAGGGTATTCATTTCCTATCTTTTGCAAAATATGAAGATTTTATATACATATATAATGAAGATTATACATATGATGAATATTATATATATAATCTATTATGTATAAACACATAATATGTATATATTTTTAATCTTCAAGGTGTATCATGAGTTTCTTTGACATATTATCAATAACTTGGGTACATCATTACAATGTGACTGTCTCAGAACCACAGCATTTAAGACAAAATAGGGCACATCTTATTTCAACATGCTTTCCATTTAAATAGTTAAAGTAGTTGTGGGTAGTTAGCTTTGCCTTGCCATAAGAAAATACCTGAACAGGTAAAGATTGTCTGGGCTCACAGTTTCAGAAGTATCACTCCAAGTTTCTTGGCCCAAAAGGTATCTGGTGAGGGCAGGGTGCTTATGGTGGTAGAGTAAATATGCCCATCTCATAGTATCCAAGTAACAGAGATTAAATGGCTTGGCATCAGACATATTACCCTAGTGTACACAATCAATGACATGTTTCCTCTATGTAGATATCAACATCTACAATACCCACCATCTCCCAGTGACCCATTCAGATATGAGCTCAATAGTTGATGATTCCAATGATAACACATGACCTTTCATGATACAATCTTGTCTCAAAATCTCATTAGTTTTCAATCCAGCCTTTTAGCTGATAGCCATCTAACCATTGTTCCAGATAGAGGAGAATTAATTGTATTTTGTTGTATGCTACCTGGAAAAATAATGCCTTATTTTTTATGGCTACTGCTAAAATGAAAATAGAATAATACTCTCCAAGCTAACCTCAGATTTGATATTTTTTAATGCTTGGATTAGAGTTGCTTTCCCATCTAATTTTAGTAATCTAGTGTTATATGTCAGCCCACAGTTATATCTAAGCTCCCTCTACTTTTGAAATTTAAATATTTACTTAAGGAGCCCAATATACCCTCCACACTTTTGTAAGAAATAGGTTGAAGCAAAAAGGCAGCACTCTCTGTGACCACAGTGGGGCCTGAATGGGAATTCATAGTGGCCAGCTGGAATCTTTCAGATCTCTAAAAGCAACATTGGTGACACCATGTTGAGAAGAGTGACATCTAACAAAGCTGATTATGTGTCTAAATTAGAAGATCAATATTCTTAATTTCTTCAAAATTTATTTTGCTTAGAATAAAAATATTCATTGTAATGAACCATGGGTTTCAATCACTGTAAAAACATGAAGGAAGCTTCATAAAGTGTGTGTGATTTGGAAAAGGGAAAGAAACAGCTTAGGGAATTAGCACAGTGCCGTATTAGCACAGGCACACTTAAAGGCAGAAATAATGAGTTTCTGTTATACAATTTCAATGATATTTGTATTCCCCAATAATGGATTTGATCTTTATAATTAAAAATAAGAAATAAAGTTCATTGGGATTTAGTTCTGCCTAAAAATTAATATAGCTTAATTTTCTCATACCATATTTTTTCTTTCAGCTAATATTTGATGTTCTCTCAGTTAAATTCTATTTTTTCTTTTCTTTGGTCTCTTTCTGGTTTGAATAGTTTCTTAAGTTTATGACTCATACTGTAGGAAAAATATTTTTTTCACCAAAGATGGTTGTGCCTCACAGTAACCCTTGATTTACCTTAAGTCTGCACTGTGAAGTTGCTCTTATTTTCTGTTGAATGAGACTGTGTTACAGAATTTAACAGAATTTTGTCTCTCAGTAATGAGTGGTAAATTTAAGAAAACAGTAAAAAGTGTTATAAATATTCTGGATTCTTATCTGGGCATTAATGCCTTACATTAATTAACCTGGTATCGATGCTCTATGTTGTCAAGCATTATCATTTGTTTCATTATGCTTACTGTTTGCTCATATTGTTCTACTATTTTTTCTTTTTTTAATTCATTTTACATACCAACCACAGATCCCCCTTTCATCCCTCCTTCTCCTCCAACAGAGTAAGTTCTCCCATGGGGGGACAGCTAAGCCTGGTACATTCAGTTGAGGCAGGACCAACCCATCCCCGCTTTATCAGGGGTGAGTAAGGTATCTAACCATATGTACTGGGATCAAGAAAGCCAGCTCATGCAACAGGGATAGATCCTGATTCCACAGCTGGGGTCACCTCAAACAGACCCAGCTATACAATTATCTCCCATATGCAGAGAGTCTAGTCCGGTCCCATGCAAGTTCCACAGCTGTCGGTCTAAAGTTCTAGAGAAATTCCCAGGAATCTACAAGGACAACCCTAAATTAGACTACTATCAGCAGTGGTGAGGGTATCTGAACTAGCCTACCCTGGTAATCAAATTGGTGAATACTCTGTCATCATAGAGCCTTCATCCAATAACTGATAGAAGTAGATGCAGAGATCCACAGCCATGCACCAGGTCCAGCTCTTGGAGTCCAGTCGAAGAAAGGGAAGAGGAATTACATGAGCAAAGGGAGTCAAGATCATGATGGGGAAATCTATGGAGACAACTGAACCAAGCTCAATGGAACTCATGAACTTTCAACCGACAGTTGTTCTACTATTAATAGATGTAAGAGGTAGACATAAAATGTCTTACAGGGATAGATGGGGTACCACCCCTATCTATTTCTTAAGTCAGTTTGGATATCATTATATCTTAAAAACATTTTTATTAGTAAATGTGTCAATGTATTGTTAAAATTTTCAAATGTTTCAAGCTATTCAAGCTATTTTCACTAAACAAAGTATTACATGATCTTTCTTTTTCTTTCTTTTTTTTTTTTTTTTTTTTGGTTTTTT
The DNA here is from genome assembly GCA_902168405.1 of Peromyscus aztecus. Classification (NCBI taxonomy): domain Eukaryota; kingdom Metazoa; phylum Chordata; class Mammalia; order Rodentia; family Cricetidae; genus Peromyscus; species Peromyscus aztecus. The sequence continues at coordinate 2,934 of CABHPQ010001356.1, read as the reverse complement.
GAGACAGGGTTTCTCTGTGTAGTTTTTGGTGCCTATCCTGGATCTTGCTCTGTAGACCAGGCTGGCCTTGAACTCACAGAGATCTGCCTGGCTCTGCCTCCAGAGTGCTGGGATTAAAGGCGTGTGCCACCACTGCCCGGCTACATGATCTTTCATTAGCACAAAAGATTAAGGACTTGAAATAGACAAGTTTAAATGTTCATCTGATATCTACTTGACATTAATTGGTTCAAATTACTATGATAATACTAAGTAGCTGAAATATGCCGGCAAATGATGAAGATAAACCTATTTTCTTGTTAAAAAATATTTTTTATTAAACTAAACTAATTAAGAAAAGTGATTATAAAACATGGTCAACTATTTACTGTATAACTACTGGAAAGTTTGACAACAGAAAATAACTTTTAAACATTTTTTTCTCTCTCTCTTCCTCTGTGTATTCAAGACCATAGCGCAGTTGCACAAGTCAGAAGTCTACTTGCCCTAATCAGCCATCTTCTTCCAACATGTTGGCATGAGGAATTGATTTCAAGTTGTCAGGCCAAGCTGCAAATGTTTCTACCGATGAAACAGTCTCCCTGACCCATTAGAAAATATCTCTAAGGACATTTATATTGCTTACCATATAATTAGAAAGAGATTTACTAGAAATGCTTGTCATTTGATGTCTGCATGTGCAGGTGCATTAGAGCAATGGTCTTTATATGTGCCTTGCATGCAGAATCACCTGAAGTGGTTTTATACATTGACTGTTTAAGATGTACCCAAGTCTCATTTGGAGAGAATCTCTAAAGATGCCATCCGAGCAACGATCTGCCTAAAAACCTCCCTGAGTGGCTCTAAAGTTTGGGAAGCACTGGTCTACCAAAATCAATTACCATCTAGGGAGTAAGGGAGTTGATAGGATACAAGAATAGTGCTCTCTTATAAGGTAATTCCCCCAAATAGAAATCGGAGCACTGCCCCACCAAAGGGTCCAATAACTACTCTCTAAAGTAAAATGAGGAACCAAATATCTTCCCAGACTTTCCTTGAGTAGCCTCTTTAGCAAGTACATTATGAGAAGGAAATGAATTTAGCTTTTTTTAAAAAAGGGAAAAAATGAGAAAACAAAATATGTAAAAGAGTTGGGGATCTGAACCTGATAGTTGAGGTTGAAAACAAATTATGACAGGAAGCAGATCCTTGGCAAAGCTGGGTGCAAAACTGGGTTCTAGGGCTCTGCTCAGAGAGATGAAAGTTGTTTTTATTTCCCCATTTGTTACTCATCCCCTTCCCTATCAACACTAAACAGCAAAAGTCACATTTAGCATCAGAAAATTGAGTCTTTAAACTTAAAACTATCAAGGCAGTATAGCAAAAGACGTCAACTCTAGAGAGTTTAAAATCCGTATGCAAAGTTCTTGTGCTATACAATGAATGAAAGTGAACACCAGGGCAGCACTCACAAAGTGAGTCCTACTGTCTTTGTAGTTACATGTTACAAATTATCAGAATGAGTTCATGATGTGTTTCTGTAGAATTTCAGTCAAATAGAAGAGTCTTGAAGACTCAAAAGTATAAGAGAAAACCAAGTGTAGCTATGATCAAATTAAATCAATTACATAGAAACGTTGTGCAGAGTACTCCATAATTTTAGAAAAAGCTGATACTTTTCAGTGATAGGAGCCTGTGACTGGTGAGTGTCTATGCTCCTCATTGCTATAGTCTCACCATGTAACAAAGCCATACAAATAAAAAAGCCTAACCTGCATAATGTTATACAAAAATCAGCACTGCTGACACTATAAAATAATGCTCACATCCATGCTGGAAAACTTTGGAAGTTCCATGAAATGACAATTGTAAAAATTATTGTGGGTTTTGGAAATTTCATTCCTGAGGACATAAACCAAAGAAATGAAAACTTATGGCTACATAAAAAAACATGTTTATTTATTTCATAGTAGCAAAAGAATAAGAAAAAATGTGGAATTACATCATTGTCCATTAGATGGTTAATAGACAGGGTTCTTATGATAGGATCTGTAGAATGGAAAATAAGTTAGCAAGGCAAAGGCATGAAACATGCAGAAAAACAGTATGAATGAATATAGAAACTATTATTTTAGTCAGTCATTAATGCACAGAATTGGCAAATCTATAGAAATAGAAAGAAGATTGGTATTTTTCTGGGACTGGGTGCCTGGCATTGAGGAATGTGACTAAAAAATAATCTTCTATGACTTCCACTGCGAGATATATAACTGCTGTAAAGTTAGATTGTGACAATTAACAGAACTTCAAATACACAAAAAAAATCATTTGGCTGTATTAGTCAAATGTGGAAACTGCAAGGTACATGACATGTATTTCAGTAAATGTACTTCTACAAAAGTTAAATAAGTGTTTGTTGTGAGGGTACCTGTTTAATAGATTGTATGATTTTATTATGTTCTTCATTGTGCTCAGTTTCGCAGGGAGCCTCCACCTCTGGAAAGAGAATACCCATTCCACAAAGTCAACTTCAAAAGAGTGGGCGGCTATGAGAATGAAGCCTGACCCTCCCTCAAAGTTTTCTTATTATTATTTACTTTTTGTGTCTTTCACATCATACATCTTGATCCCATTCATTCCCCATCCCTATATATCTGCCTTTGCAGGACCCCCACCCCAGATACAAATAAAGAGAAAAAAGAAAAGAACAAAAAAGATGGGGAAATCTCGTCATGGAATCTGTAGTGTGACATAGTGAGGCACACAGCCAACCCTTTCGTCCATATTTTTTAAATAATTTAATTTAATTTTACATATCAGCCACGGATTCCCCTGTCCTCCCTCCTCCAGCCACCACCACCCTGCCCTCCCCCCAGCTCACCCCTCCCATTCCCATCTCCTCCAGGGCAAGGACTCCCCTGGGGATTCAGCTCAGCCTGGTAGATTCAGTCCAGG
>CABHPQ010001355.1:0-33145 GCA_902168405.1 Peromyscus aztecus | reverse complement strand
TTTTTTGTTTGTTTGTTTGTTTTTGTTTTTCGAGACAAGGTTTCTCTGTGTAGCTTTGCACCTTTCCTGGATCTCGCTCTGTAGACCGGGCTGGCCTCGAACTCAGAGATCCACCTGGCTCTGCCTCCCGAGTGCTGGGATTAAAGGTGTGAGCCACCACCGCCCAGCTACACTGTCCTTTTAAGAAAAGTCATTCCATTCCCTAAGCTCAACACAGTCAGCATGGACAGGGATAGTGGTGCCAGACATCACAGTGTCCAGGCCAGGCCTGCTTCCTGCTTCTGGACAGTGAGTAGGACACACTCCACAGCATACACAGAGGGTAAGGGCACACTTTGGGATGCTGGTAAGGGTAGCAGGGTTTCTTTGACTGGATCTGTCCAATTTCCTTCTGGGAGGAAAAAAAAATGGGAAACACACACACACACACACACACACACACACACACACACACAGCTCGGCTGAAGGCCTAATTAAAACACTTGCAGATGATTATTAAAATCACTCTTTGACATTTACTTAGCAAAATTGTTACCCCATACAGAGCACTACGCTGGGCCCCAGCCGGCTGAAAGGAAGTTCAGTTTTCAAAGGAATGGCTTGCCACCTGGGAGGGAATATGACTCATTCACCAACAGGACCGTGTTTACTGAGGGCCAGCTGTGGGCAAAGCGTTGCATTAGGAGTGTGGTTTAAAAAGTCCCCGTAAAATGGTGCAGTACAGGGCCTGTAGCAGAAGTCTTCCCCTTGCAGAAGTGTGGCAGATGGATGGGACCTTATTTGTCAGCCCTTCACTGGTTGCCCCGGGAATGAGGAACCGTGGTTAAATAGGACAGGGTTAAGGCTATTTAAGGCTGTTTCTATGACATTGTGGTAAAGAATGATCTGCATGCCAGCCATTTCTTTTTCCTTCTATTACACGGGATCTCACAAGGTAGCTCTGACTGGGCTAGAACTCCTGATGGCCCTAGCAGGAGTTACAAGTGTGCTTGATTTTTTTTCTTCTTTTTTTTTTTTCTTTTTTTCAGAGCTGAGGACCGAACCCAGGGCCTTGTGCTTGCAAGCACTCTACCACTGAGCTAAATCCCCAAACCCAATGTGTGCTTGATTTTATACTATGCCTTCCACAATATTTGGATGCTGCAGGCAACCCAGCTAGGTCTGAGAGAGAGGGATGGGATGTTAGTCACTCGAAGATACTGGAGACTGAGAGGCGGAGCACTTCTATGAGGTTATGTCACTGGGAAACAGGACTTTAAAGCATGCTGCCACGGTGACCCTGGGCATGTTACCCTTCCTGTACTTCAGCTTTCCTATGTGTAAAAATCTAAGCGTGGCCATCCCAGACTCAGGAGGCCATGGGCAGGCAACACATGTCACATGTGGAGTGTTGGGACAAAGAGAGTCCCAGGTAAATGATGGCTGTGATACAGTGGACTGTCTGTATCTCAGCCTAGACTGAGAATTCTGTGGAAGTGACGGTAGATCCTCCCGCAGGCTCCAGCCCAATGTATCTTTTTTAAAATGCCCCTCAAAAGCTATTGGAAAAAAAAAAGCCTTTAGAAAACTGTGAATATTTATAGATTTTTTTTACAACTTCAATTTACATAAAATTTGCCACCCAGGAAAAAATGCCTGAGTCAGGTGGAGAGGGAGAGGTGGTGGATTTGTTGTGAGGGGTTAATGGGTAGTTTTCACTCCTTGCTGGGGCGGAATTGCCTGAATGATCACCTCTCTGCATAACACTCAGACCCTAATGGCAACAACATGAAATAATATCTCACCGGGTAACTATTTACATTTTTTTTTTTACAAGCTGTAAGAACTCTACAAAGTCTGTCTTGTAGAGAACTTGGTTTTCCGTCCCTGCGTTTAATATCTTTCAGCAGCTGGCAATTACTGCCTTGGCCAGAAGCCCTGACTTAGCACAGAGCACTCAGGGCTCTGAAGGCATTTTCTCAGCTGCCCCACCCCAGGCTTCAGACACTGCCTGGGGCATGACAGGGTCACTAAGGACTGGTGGCACCGAGCTGGCAAGAACCAGGCCAGCCAGCCTCACAGGAAGACTGCTCTGTGTCCTCACAATCACAATTGTGTCGTTACAGGTGTCCCAGGGCATCTGCCCTCACCTGCATTTTGTCTTACCTCCACGGGACTATGGATGCATTTTTTTTTCCCTCTCACCCTCTATGTTCTTACTGGCCAGCAGTGTTTGGCCATCAAGGCAGTAGCTGACACTGTTCTAAGCACTTTGCAGACACTGTCTCGCTTCACCCCTGCAGAACCCCTGAAAGTGGGTTAGCCCTAACCGCAGAGGAAGACGTGGGAGCCCAGAAAGGTTAAGCAGTTAGTTGGCCAAGATCCAGTGCAGTTAAGGGCCCAGTGATTTCTCTCCTCTCTATGTCCCCTACGTTTTTGTCTGACCCACCTCTTCTTCCTTTGTCCTCTCCTCTCCTCTCCTCTCCTCTCCTCTCCTCTCCTCTCCTCTCTCACTCTTTTCCTTGTGGTGTTTAGGACCCAAACCTAGGGCACCACTCACGCTAGGCCAGCACTCTGAGCTGTAACTCCAGCCCTAAATGCATGTATGAGTTTTACATATACAGGGCTACTTAGTTATATCTCATCTCACCATATTCATGAAAAATTTAAGGCACAGAACTGTAGTTTACAAAATGTTGACTATATAACCATGTGAAAGGAATCCCCCGTGCCCCCTGCAACCCCCATGCAAGTTTTGGAGGCAGGATCTTGCTATATAATCCAGACTGGCTCCCATCTTAGCCTTGCAAGTCCATTGTGTGGTGTGTGTGTGTGTGTGTGTGTGTGGTGTGGTGTGTGTGTGTGCGTGCGTGCGTGCGTGCGTGCGCGCGCATGTGTGAGCTTGAGGACTGAGTGGGTGGAGGTCAGAGGGCACCTTAAAGAGTTAGCTTTCTCCTTCTACCATGTCAGGCCGGAATACCACACTCAGGTGGTCAGGCATGGCTGCAAGTGCCTTCACCCAGTGAGTCGTATCTCCGCCCCCCCCACCCCCCAAAGTGAGTTCTTATGTTCCTCTGCATACAACAAATTTCAGAGTTATTTTGGGCAAGTTTTATTATCCCTTGTGACAGAGGAAGGCATAGGTTTTAAGAGCTGACGGGAGGGTTTGAAAGTCCCACAGCAAACAGTGGTGGGAATAGGGCATGCAGTAAGTTCTTCGTAACTCCTTCCAGTTGCTCTATTAACTCCCATCACCCCCATTCCTCTGTGGATGGGGGTGGGGTGGGGTGGTGGCAACTCCTGATAAAAGGAGGGGGGAATGAACTCCTTTTCCTCCCCCAGGAATTTCTTTTAGAGATGTGGCAGGAAAGAAGGACAGAAGGAAATGTAGACCACAGCTTATCTTCAAGCCTGTTCTTTTGATTCAGGCCTTTGAGCAGGGCTCTTTGAAGAAATGTTTTCCCTTATCTCCCATCAGCCCCAGGGAGCCATACAGGCCCGGGTCAGGGGGATGCGGTAGGGTAGGTGTGCTTTTGAAGTCCGCCTCCTTTGCTTGTTCTGTCTTCATACATCAGTCTGGGCATTCATCTTTGATTACTTTCATCCATTTAGGTCTATATGTTTCTTAGAAACTCCCCAATGGATGTTGGGGATCAGACTTAGGGTCTTCCACGGGCTAGATAATTGCTCAGATCCTCAGCCCTGAAACTTCTCTCTTAAGCTGCAAATATTGCTGGGAGGTCTCTCGTCCCTGTTAACAGCCTGCACTCCAGTTGAAATAGCAGACAGCAAGGGTTGCAGAGAGGGCAACATTTATTGAGCACTTACTGGATGCCAGATGCTGCTCTGAGCACCTTGCAGGTACTAATTCATTTATTGCCCGCAGCAAATCAATCAGGGGGTACTACTGTTATGCCTTTCTTATTATCTTATATGTGAGACACTCAGACCTAGAGAGGTTCAACAATCTACCAGGTTACATAGCCAGGAAATGGTAGAGCTGATATGCAGGTAGGTGGCTCCTAGGCCGCTTGTAAAGGCAGACCTGAAGGGGGGGGGGTTTGCTGAAGGTGGGGGGGGGGGGGGGGGGGGGGGGGGGGGTGGGAACAGCAGGACACACTGAAGACAAATTACTTTCATAATTTTCTAGAGGGTTGCTCACCCCTGCCAGGATTTCCCTTCATCTTGAGAGATGAGAAATATGGTAGAGAGGAAACTGAGGCCAGGAAAGGAGTGAAGGAAATATTCATCCATCTGTTTAATTGGGTTGGATTGATTAATTCAATGAATCATCCTCTCAGTGACTCTATTGACCACTTGGTAGGTGTGGGCCTGAAGCAATCCCCAGAGGGTAAAGATAAACAGCTGTGTGGGAGCCCAGGCTCCCTTCTCTCTGATGTCATTCAGCATCTCAGGAAAGGGATGCAGACTTCTTCTCCGAGCATCACGCGCTCTTATAGATTAAACAACAGAAAACTGAGGAGGCCTGATCTTCACTCCTGCTTAATGTCTCTTGTAGTTTAAATAGGAAATGTAGCTAAAGACTCATGTGTTGAAGGTTTGGACTCAAGGTGATGTTCAGAGGTGAGCCTTTTGGGGAGAGGCTAGATCAAGAAGACAATAATTTATCAAAGGTTTTAAACGTGTGTGTGTGTGTGTGTGTGTGTGTGTGTGTGTGTGTGTGTGTGTGTGTGTGTTGGGGTGCCCATAGAGGCCAGAAGAGGATATCAGATCCCCTAGAACTGGGGTTACAGGTGGTTGTGAGTCACCCAATGTGGGTGGGTGCTGGGAAATGAACAGGGGTCCTCTGTAAGAGCAGCGAGCGCTCTTAACCCCTGAGCCATTTCTCCAGCCCGAATCAAAGGTTTGATCAGTTGATGAATTCATAATCCCATGGCTTTTTTTTTAGAAGGTAGAGAAGACTAGGAGGCAGAGGTTAGTTGGAGAGAGCAGGTTCCCAGAGACTCACCCTATAAGGGGATATCCTGTTCCCTCGTCCATTCCTTGCTCACTCCACTTCCTGGCTACCATGAAGACTGTGCCTTTGCTGGGCTACATGTTGTCTGTCATGATGTTTGGTCTTAATTCAAACCCAGAGTGAAGGGACCAAGCTACCAAGCACGAAAACCTTTGACCCCATAGGGCTTCAAAATAATTTTTCAAAATAAATCTTTCACTCTTTTTTTTTTTTGTCACAATGATGGAATACTACCACTATCTCTAAAGTAACATGCGTCCCCCAACCTCACCTTTGGGGACAGCATCTTGCTATATATAGTCCAGGCTGGCCCGGAATTTTCTTATGTAGTCCAGGTTAGCCCTGCAAACTCCTCCTCCAAACTTTTAAGTACTGGCTCTATAGGTGAGTGCCTGGTAACGCAAAGATAAACTCAGATTTTTCACTAACATTTACTAAACACTGTCTGGGGGTGCAGATAGCATTCTAGGAGGGGTGGTTGGACACCTCTCCCTAATCAGTAACCAGAGTGGAAGGACTGCAGTGGGAAGCAGGGACCATGCCTACCCCAGGGGATCTCCTCTCATTTTGCCTCCCTGTGCTGAATTACCAATAACTGGAGACAGCAGGAACCAACACCCCAGGGAAGATCTGGGTGGGTGGCAGTCGGTGCACATCTCAGTTGTGCAGAGCGGATATCACCTGCCTTTGATCTTTCTCATGAGATTTGGCCACGAAGGTAATGATATTTGTATGATTTTTTCTCCAGATTCGTTCAGTGTGCTCCTTCCTATAAGCCATCTAAGACATACAGCTCCAAACACAATCATGCGAACATACCAACAAAGGAACGCCAGGTCCATGGGCATACACCTGAAATCTTGGTATTCGGGAAGGCTGAGGCCGGAGAGTCTTGAGTTTGAGGCTGGCCTGGGCTATGGAGCAAGATCATGACTGAAAAAATGAAAATGAAAATAAAAACAGTAGCAAAGATAGTTTCTTAAGTAATGTCTTGATTATTGCAGCTAGTATTTGATAAAAAAAAAATGAATTGTGAGATGTCAGAAAAATTCAAGGAGTATTTATTTTGATGCCCTTTCCTCCAGCCTCTGCCTGGAGAAGGACTCGAGGGCCAGGGTCTCAACCAAACCTGTGTTAAAGTAGAGAGGCCATTCAGAGTAGGGATGTATGTATGTGCTTTAAAAGTGGCTTAAACTTGCTTTTTGTTGAAAAAAGAAAATAGTTTTATTTATTCACGATGCATTCTCACAGCCCAGCATCCTGAACTTGTAAGGTGGAGAGTGAAAACCCTTTTTCTAGCCCTTTGATCCCTCCCCAGTGCTCACAGCAGTGACTTTGTTACGTTCTTTTCTGAGGCTGCTCATATGATAGCAAGTAAGTATCTATCCCCCGCTTAATACACATATGGAACATAGTACACAAACTATTCTGAGTTTTAAAATAATGTGTTTTAGAGATCTTACAATGGGTGTCTGTGTCTTATTTAATTTTCCCAGTCTCTTTCATGGCATGGTTATGTCATGTGCCTGAATTTATTTAACTAGTTCTCTACCGATGGATATTTAAACTTAGTATTTACATTCAGTGCCTGTTTGTGTGTCTGCGAATGGATTCGTGGGAGGCTGAAGCAGGATGATCCCTTGAACTCCACTTGGTCTCTTTACCTTCAGTCCTAGGCCTGGGGTCCTTGAGTCCTTGGGCCAAAGTTCATACTTCATGATGGTGGGAAGAAAAGTCAGGGGTGGTTAGGGCCTCTGGGTAAATTGAACTCTAGGGTGTCTAAAGTTTCAACAAGAACCCCAGTTCCCACTGAGTACACATCTCTTGTCTGTCTGTCTTATGTGCTAAAGAACTTCCTTCAGGAATCTTCAGGTCTAGATCTGATGTTGATAGTCAACACGACTGCTTTATGTTAAACTGTCTGCTTTCCTCGTCCATTTCCTGAAATAAACCAGCGTACAAATGACTGAAAATTAAACGAGTCTCCAAACAGCTGTTAGTCTGTGTTCTGTTACTATAATGGAATATTTGAGGTGAGGTAACACATACTGCAAAGAGGTTTATTTAAGCCCATAGTATAGAGGCCAAAAGACTAAATGAAACGGCTCTAGCACTCCATGCTCTATGACATCATGGCAATAACACGGGTGAGGAGAGAGTACATGCTTATACCAGAAGCCAAGAAAGACAGGAAACCCATGAGAACTGCATTAATCCCTTCTAATCACACAGTTCCAGTGACCTTTCAGCTCCCACCTCTTAAAGGTCCCATCGCTCCTTAACATTATCGCCCTGAGGGCCCAGTTCCCAGCAATAAACAATAAACCATATCTAAAGACTATAAACCATATCTAAACCACCCCAACAGCCAGACCAGAAAAGCCATATACAGTTGTTAAAAGCTGAGGAGAGTGGGACCCTTTCTTCCCATACAACCCCAGAGTTGAGCAGGCTCCCGCAGGTCGGTCCCCAAGCTAGGCTGCGGAATTTTCACCACTGCAGTCAAGATGCATAATGATGGTTTTATTTATGACAGGAGGCATGTTTTAAAACAGTTGTTTTAAAACAGCTGACAGAGCTGTGAGATGGGAACGACAAGAAAGTGCGATTTTTTTTTGGGGGGGGAGAGGGGAGGGGGTTGGGATGCTGGCAAAGAAGAGCAGAGTTTTCCTTATTGAAGTTGGAATTCATCCTTTATTCCTTGAGCAGATAAAGAAAATCATCCAGGAAGGAAGCAGGGGTGAGGGCACTGTATAATGACAGTTCTCTGAGACTTGGGCAATTAGCTGCTGGCTGGCTTGAACTGCCTCTTGTTGGGACCTTTCAAAGGAGAGAATACAGTAGGAGAGTGTCAGGCCGCGAGGGGGGTCGTGTGTGTGTGTGTGTGTGTGTGTGTGTGTGTGTGTGTGTGTGTGTGAAGGCCAGCCTCGTATCTCCATGTGAATGCAGGCGTCGGCTCTGCAGAATTCTGGGAACTTCAGATCTGTGCCCTTCCACATGATGCTTCCCAGACTAGGCCAAGCACGCAAGACAGACACCCTCAGGATGGCGAGGGAACAGAAAACAGATGGCTCATTGAGGACCCTGTGTGCTAGGGAAGAGAAATACAGCCTTTTCAGATTCTGCTTAAAGAAAACCAGCTTTCCTAGGGCCAGCCAATGGGAGTCGTTTCTTCCCCTATAGTCTTTCTTTCCTGACAGTCTGGGGGGAAATTACAGAGGAGCCCTTACTGACTCAGCATTGTTTACCCCTGCAGGACAGAGGAATAGCAAATATCAAGAATACCCAAGAAAGTTAGGAAAAAGAACTCAGGAAAAAAATAAAGCTAATGTCTCCGCTATGATGATTAAATAAATAAATAAATAGGTAAATAAATAAATAAATAAATAAATAAATAAATAAATAAATAAATAAACCCTAGAGGGGATGATAGGACCCAGGGTTTGGAGAGGAGTCTGAGTATTCCTAGTACCTCTATCACAACTCTGTTTCTCGTGGGTTGGGATGAACCGGAAGCCGCTGCTCCACGGAATGATCTCTCTGCTGTTTCTCTCTTGGTTTATGGTGTGATCAGGCTGACCCAGGACACACTCGACAAATTTGACTCGTTCGTCTCGTCCCAGAAGAGCCACAATTCAGCCTTGGGTGGCGAAGGCACACAGTGTGCTTGGGAACCATGTGTGGTGACCTCGGTTCACATCAGGGCAGCATGGGTAATTCAAGCAGTTGGCCAGCTCCTTCCTTGCGGACACAGACTCAGACCTTAGCACACCCTTCCCCCATTCCTCTCTGCAAGCAAAGCAGGAGATTCATTGCTCATACCCCAGCACTTTGTGCCAAGTAGGAGCGTGTTAATATCCCCCTCCCACCCCTTGTGAATTGGATTACTTAACACATCTTTTTGGAGATGTCAGCAATGTAATAGAGGCAATAAGTCAGGGCTGCCCTTGTGTTTTATTTTTCTGCCAGTATTTAGTTAATTAAAGAATGCAAATTAAAACACCTTAATTTATATAATATCAATATCAACGCCTTAAAACATTTGGCATAACTGTGCTGGCACGTCCCTTACATAAACTCTTCAGAGCAGTACTAATAAAAATGAAAAGGGCTGTAAATCAAGTTTAATTTATTCATTTTTGTTTGGTATGAAAGCATACGCCAAAACCAGGTTATTTATGAGTGTGTAATAACAATAGGTATATATATATATATTTACTGGTTACAAACGAAAAAAAAAAGGTTTTCAGAGGGATATGGGTTTTTAATTTTGAATTATCTCAAAGTACATCTAGGCTCTGATCTCTAAAATTTATATTTTTGCTTTCCCATCTATAGTCAAAAATAGATTTAGATATTGAAAAACATATCCAACTTGAAAACATAGCACCATTTACTCAGAAAGTCACCTGCAACCGTCTGTGGAGATGGAAGCATGCACAATGCATCCCGTGGTGTATGAACCGCAGGTGAGATAAAAAGGCTGCAGATATGCATCTGACTTCTCAAATATTCCATTAAGAGATTACCTCACGGAGGGCTCCGACTTAAACAGCCTCCGAAGGGATTTGGCGTGTGGTTGCTTTCTTGGGAGCGGTAGAGATGAACTACGTATACATGGATGAAGTGCCAAACATTCGTGTTTCATCTTTTCCTCTTCGGCTGACATCGCTTGCTCTGTATGGTGGATCCGAGCCTGGGCCTTTTTTGTTCAGCCCCAGAAGAGCAGTGGGCTCTATTCCTAGGTACCAAGTGGCGGCATGCTCGTCCTCTCTTCTTTGACACAGCTCCCTCGTACAGCTGTTTCTACCCCTGCCTCATCCGACCTTCAGTTCAAACTTTATTCAAACAGACCTGTCTCAGCACACGTGGTGAAGTGACCAAGGCTCTGCCATCTTGTCTTCATCTTGCCCTCATTCCATTTTTTCCCCCCTTTGGCTTAGGCACTATTTGCAAACCCTCAGCCCCCAAGCAGTTATGTCTCCCTTAGTGACACATTCAAGACTTTCCCTGACTCCGACCATTGCCCAGAACAACTGATGTGTTCTACCAAAACAAGTGTTACTGAGTTTCCCTGGCCTACACCTGATGTCATGGTGGGTTTTGCCTGTATAAGTACTGTACCCTTCAGCTTTGGTACCAGGAGTTCTTTGGGGGCAAACCCTCTGTCTGTACTGGCTAATAAAGGACTCTAATTGGACCACATGTGCAGGTGGTCTTTAAAATCATCACCTGGACTATAACAGTGAGAAGGAGAAGTTTTAGAAAGAGCCTTGTCTACCCTGAAATGCCCCACTGGGTTCTGACAGACCCAAACAAACTCACTGTGGCTTTCCAGTGCCCACACAGACAAGCTTGAGGGACAAATGGATGTTCTGTGTTTTATCATGAAAACACCCGGGGCTCTCAGTGGTAGGGGGAGGGACCCCATGAGTGTGCTGTGGCCATGGACGCATGCTCGGCCATTCCTGAGGAGTGTACACATGTGTGTTCCACATTCCCTTGTGACACCGTGGGCATAGTTCCATTTCTTCCCTTGATGAATGTCATCTTTAAAAGCTGATCTTAATCTTTATATTTATTTATATCCCTCCTACCTCCATAAAAGATTTGAGGTCGCTCACAATTCAAAATGCAGATACTGTAAAATCTGAAGCCATTAACAGAAAAGTAAAAAGATCAGAGCCAAGTACAAAGGAGGAGGGGGAGGGAGAAAGGAGAGTAATTATACCAGAGGGGGAAAAACTTAGATTAAAGGAAGCTAATGCAATTGAGAACAAAACGCAGCTCTGAACTCCCTGGTAGCTTGGTGGGCGGCTGCCAGCTCTTAAAATAACGATAGATTATTGCACCTCAAAGGCAGGTTTAAATGCCTACTGAGGACTCACCCGCTCTGGGAGCTCAGTCAAATCACTTCATCTCTCCCGGTTTCTGTTTCCTCATCGGGAAAACGAGGATTATCCCTCTCTTCAGAGTGCGCTGGAGAGAATGCCGTTAGCAGCCCCAAGAGCAGCTCTCCCACAGCCTGCATTGTGTGTCTGCTATCATTCCGAATATTTCACCTAGCTATAGCTAATCAGTTCCGAGGTGCGTATTTCAAATTCTAGCATTTCTGACACCGATTTAATGAAAGCACAGCGTCGCAGATTATTTGACAGCATTTTTCTTTCTTATTGGATCTAAAATAACAGTGCATTGTGGGATAGATGGAATAGGTTATTAGTGTACTCAAGCCTTCAGGAGCATTGTAAAGTTGGTGCTGGTTTTGTCCCGTTTGAGAGGTAAGAAGACCGAAGCATAGCAAATATAAATGGCTTCTCTAAGGGCCATAACTGGCAAGCGGCAGCAATTTGACCCCACAGCTACACGTAACTGCTCTTCAATCAATGATTTCAGCGACAAATACTACAACCAAACTTTCTCTGTTGGGGCATTAGGGGAATGCAGTGGAAAGGTAAGCGCTTACCCTGCGGGTCAGGCTTTTCCGGGAGAGTACCAGTGCATAAACACGTCATCATCTCAGGGTGCTGAGTGTACCCATGCAAATCAACTTACATCATGGGGCAGAGAAGGGAACGATGATTCATTTCTCCCAGCTTTCGGCCGAGAGCTTAGCCCTGGGTAGGAAATGCCCTTCCAGCAGGTCAGTGGGAGATACATGATGGCCTGGTGCTGTGTCTTGTCTTCTGCTTGGGATTTCAAATGAGCAACCCTAGCAGACACTGAATATAAGCAGAGGTTCTCTGCCCTTGGCCGTTTATCGTATAGATGGCAGAAGAGGAAGGCGATAGGTAGGTACTCTCAAGTCAAGGCTGGAAAGTTATCGTTAAGGAAGAGACCGCATAAGAGGCTTGGCTTCCTAAGTTTCCTCTGCACACAAGCTATAAGGGGAGAGAGAGACGGGAAAACCTGCAGAGGGAGAAAAGTGGAAGGGGACTGGACAAACCACCGTTTGAAGTGAGAAAATGCAGCTTCGAAGGGAACGAGATGGATTAGGATGCGGCTCAGTGGCAGAGCACTTGCTCAGCACACCCATGACCCTGGGTTTGAGCTGAAGAACCCCTCAAAGAATGAGAAAATAGTCTTCCCATGAAAGTGGAGCTGGAGAGGGCGGAGTGACCTGGAGGGAGGATACCTGCATTTAGGAGCAGATTATCCACTGAGTCTCAGCTTCCTCATTTTGCTAATGGGCATCATCACATCCCAGGGACTTAGCTCAGGTAGTTGTTAAAAGATCAATTAAGATAACAGATGTGAAAGCACTTTCCAAATGAAGTAATGCTGTGTAAAGGCGGGTTGTTATCATTGTCTTTCTTTCTAGGCAAGTACCAGCTCTGTGAGGCTGGACAAGTTCCTACAGGGGAACAGAGAAGAACATTGGCTACGGGACTTGCCCATTTATGGGGGGCAGCCCACAGAGGAGTTGGATGCAAATCTTCTCCTGGCTGGTGTCTCGCTTGTCCCTAGCTGACCCCGTGAAAAGGTTTGGGGTTGCCCCAGAAGGTCCCTCTTCTCAAGTTCTCAGATTCTGCCCTGCAGTGGGGTCTACCAGCTGGCTGGGTAGAAGCGCCTCTGACTTTACCTTCTCTGTCAATAAAGCATGTTAAGCAGCTGGTAAATCAGGATTTCAGAAACCAAACCCGATCACCCCAAGGCAAACACATTCTTACGTCTCCCTGATAGGTTAGCTCCGAAATGTTAAACTGAGTAAAGTCCGCTTTATTTGAATGATCCTTCTAGATGAAATGGGAATTGGGGACAGTAATTCCACAAGCCTGAGTCCAACACCCCTCAGGGGATGCCTGAGACGTCAGATTCTGCACATAGGCATCTGTGTTAGGGTTTACTATAAACTAAGTACATAAGAGCTGAACAGCCACAAATAATAAAATAGAATTGCAGCAATAAATAGTAAAAAAAACATTATTTAAAACCAACGAATTACTTATTTCTAGAATTATCTATTTAATGTTTTTAGACAGCCGTTTTCCACAGGTAAGTGATGAGGGGGAGGACGGCCCACAGGAAGCAGACAGCGTTGCCTTTACAGGAGTTCTCAGTGGAGGGCTGGTCTTGGCATTTGAGACACTCTGGAGGGCCCAGCAGCCTGCAGCCTGGGAACTGAAAGAGAAGGGCAGTGGTGTTCACAGGGACACTAGAAGCGGGGGCCCCACCTTTTCTGGCCTTCCCTCTGAAGGAGAAGGAAGGAGGAAGTGGGAGGAGAAGGAAGGGGCCTGGGAAGCATAAAGCAAAAAAGAAGTGCTTAATAAGACTGAGGAAGTAGGGGACGGAGGAGAAAGCAGCCTGCCTTGGCAACCAGTGGAGAACAAAGTAGCCATTTGCACACCGAGGGTGCCCCCGGAGGGACCTTTCCCTAGACGGACACATCACCCACTCCTCTACGTCGCTAGCCTTTCTGGAAGATGCCGGGCCTTCCGAGCAGGGCCTGCCTTCTCTGGCAGCAGACAAAAGGCCATTTCTGAGTTACACAGAAAATGTGTTACTTTGCCAGAGGGTCGGGTAAGGGCTGCCCCGGCCAATCCTGGCCCAGCCGAGTGCTGGCGGAGGGGGCCTGTCAGTCACCGGGAGCCCCGCGTGAAAGGGGCCCCTTGTCAACTTCCCCTGCCTTTGAAGTGACTGGGATGGAGGTGCTCAATTAAAAGCCCATCAGTCTGTAAGTAAATCAACGCCTATCAGGCTTGTCACATCAAACAAACGATTATTACCCCAGCCCGCCCACCCCATTAATCTGGCTGTTCCCTCTTGACGGCTCAGGGTCAGGGCGGTGTAAATCCTGTACTGGATTCCAGCCACCTGGATCGGGATGAAAGCCGGGGTGCAACACACCAAGCTCTCAGGCATTTCCCAGGGCCCCTGGAGAGAGGGCAGAGGAGGCACAAGGGGTGGTGACGGAAGACGCTCCAAAGGACAGGGCCGTGGGAGGAGACACAAGACCCCAGGGAGACAGAGAGATCTCTACTACAATAAGAGATACCAGGGGAAGGGTGTTGAGACAGGTGCTGTGAAAACTCTTCCCCGAATGTCGTGGACACCTACCTGCACACTTCCAGAAGATAAGATGTTCCCGATGAAATCCTTAGACCTTAGGTTCTGAGTCCCTGGTCAGAGAGTGGGTTCAAGATCAAGGTGATCTTCTTCACTTCTCCTCACGGGGTCACTTGGTCAAGGGAAAGCAAGATGGCGGAAAGGATACAGGAAAGAGTTCAGGGTGTTGCTCTTCCATTCCCTGTGTCAGGCATCAGAAGTGGCATGGGCAGGACCCAAGGTGGTATGAACAGGACACGTTAGACCAGCGGTTCTCAACCTTCCTGATGCTGCGACCCTTTAATACAGCTCCTCATGTTATGGTTAACCCACAACTATAAAATTATTTTGTCGCTACTTCATAACTGCAGTTTTGCTACTGTTATGAATCGTAATGCAGATATCTGATATGCGGGACATCTGATATGGGACCCACGTGACAAGGTCCAAAGGCGTCAGGACCTGTGGGTTGAGAACGACTGCATTAGACCCTAGCCACAAGTTCAGACGGTCTACCCAAGTCTCTAAGAAACACTTGGTTCTGGCGAAGTTCTCCAAGGTTCTGTGTGCTGGTTTGTGGTTTTTCTCTCTGCACCTGGGATCCAGCTCTTGGCTTTCCCCACTGCAGACTGAAGAAAACTGTGGGTAGGGAGGAAGGGACATAGAGAGTTTGAAAGAGGGGCAAGGGATGAAGTGGGGTGTGAGGGAGGAACTCAACCTTATCGCCTGAAAAGACAAGGCAGGCTGACTGGGGTAAGGAAGCTACTGGTCCCTTTCCAAAAGGTCGCCTCCTAGATGCCCCGCTGACTTGCGATGGCCCGCAGTTAATGGCAGTCGCTTGCTTGTCCACTTCTAGGAGAGTGTAGCTCCTTAAAGTGAGACTAGGACCAAAGCAGAGGACCCAGGAGGGGAAGCCTTTTGGCTCACTTGAGCAGGGAGCTCTGCTTGCCTGGCCTTGTAGACTGTGTTCAGTTCTGACTCTACAGAGGCTGAAAATTCTTGAAGTAACCGGGAACATAATTGTTCCTATCTCCCTCTGGGGTGGTAAGAACTGCTCCCGGCACATCCTGCAGACAGACTGTATCAGTCAGCTTGCTGCTGCTGCAACAAACAGCCCAGGGAATCGACTTGTGAAGAGAAAAGATTTATTTAGTTCATAGTCTCAGGGTTTTCTGCACATAGTTATTCGGCCATACTGTTTTGGGGTGTGTGTGTGTGTGTGTGTGTGTGTGTGTGTGTGACAAAGCAAGTCATGAGCCATGATGGCTGTGCAGCAAATAAAGGGAGGGAATGGATCAGTCTTAATACATCCTTCAAGCGCATGCCCTCAGTGACTTTTCCTTCTATCAGGCCCCATTGCTTAAAGATTCTGCTACCTCCAAAGAGTGCCATGGGCTGGTGGCCAACCCTCTGTACACGGGCCTTTGTCAGGGATTTAAAAACCAAGTCACGACACAGTCCGCCACCCCAACCACGTGTGTGGGCTTTCTCTCGCATGCTCTCTAAGAAACCCATTGCCCATCATGCCAATGTGAACTAATTTGTCCTGTCATCAAGACCCAGCAGTGCACGGTGCCTTTGTTGTCTGTGTCGATAGACATGTTGAGGCTTTTCCCAGGGTTGAGGAGGGATCGCGTGTGAATACTGTGTGATTCTGTGCGTCGTTCACTGGCCCACTCTGCCTCTTGTTCCCACATCATCTAAGCAGAATTTTATATTTAGTGGAACATGTACAGCCCGCAGGTCCCTTTCTAAATCTTTGGAATACAGCCGTGAATATGATGCATGGGAGTCTTTACAAAGAACCTGTGTGTTTGACTCTTCTTTGTCGGGTGTGCATTCATTAGGCAGATATTTGCAAAACATCCCCGTGTCTAAGTCATTTGCACAAGGAGTCAAAGAAGAATCGGAAGGACGTTCTGTCCTCCTGGAAGAAAGTCACTGCTGAGGAATATTTAACTGTGGAAAGATGTGTTACGTTTGTTTATGTTGCAGAATATTGCTTTAACTGTAAAGGTGTGTTACAGTTGTTTCTGCTGCGTGTGTGTAATTACGTAAAGATGTATTGCTGTTTCACCTTGCCTGCCTAAGGCACCTGATTGGTCTAATAAAAAGCCGAATGACCAATAGCTAGGCAGGAGAGGGATAGGTGGGGCAGGCAGGCAGAGAGAATAAATAGAAGAGGAGAGAAGGAGAATGAGAGAACGAGGGAGAAAGAGCGGGAGGCACCCAGGCCAGTCAGCCAGGCAGTCGCCAGCCAATCCGACACGAGAAACAGGAAAGTAGGACATACAGAAGGAAAGAAAGGTAAAAGCCTCCTCGAAGCAAAATGTAGAAGAAGAGAAACAGGTTAATTTAAGTTCTAAGAGCTAGTGGGACAAGCATAAGGTAAGGCTGGGAATTCATAACTAATATTAAGTCTCCATGTCTTTATTTGGGAGCTGGTTGGTGGCCCAGAAGAAAGTCTACCACAAGCCACAGCTAACGAAATCTAACTTGGTACGTTGAGTGGTAGGCACTGAATGCTGGGAAAGGATGAGAGCGAGAGAGTTCAGAGAGATGATAATTTATTCTTCTTAGTGAAGGTCTAGAATTAAGCACTGTATTTGCTGTTGGATCATGTCAGGTTTTTAGGATGCCCTGTAATATAGTACTGTGTGGACTTAATGCCTGTTGTTACTGGCTGTAATGACAATGTAATTCACTCCCATTGTAATCACAGCCAAATCACAATACCCTTCTCTATCCAGCAGGTGTATTTAACCCCAGGAACTCTATTCCAGGCCTCCCCAGAGGTCCAGGTTATGGCCGAGAACTCCTTGACATGGGAATTTTGTTCTTTATGCGAGGCAGAGTGGGGCAGAGGCTCTGAACCCAGGCTGCAATTCAAAAGCAGCCTTCAAATGCTTGCCTGCTGTGAGGCCATGGGCAATCACTTGAACTCCCTGTGTGTGTTTCCCCATCTGTTAAATTGGGGTGATAACAGCCCTGGCCTCATAGGGTTCTATGACAATTAGCTGCATGTAAATCATTCACAACTACAGATAGGGTGAACTCAACAATGCCCATTAGGATTACGGCTGTACCTCAGAACGGTCTCTTGAAGGAGAAAGGCTAGCATGGCACAAACCAATGGATGTGTCAGCCTTGCATTTTCACATCAGTGAGTCCTTTACATTAATTGTATTTAAAAATTCTTTCTTTCTTTTTATGTGTATAGATGTTTTGTCTGAATGTATCTCTAATGTACCACGTGTGTGCCTGGTGCCATGGAGGCCAGAAGAAGGTATAATAGGTTGTACATTTCTTACAGGTTTTAATAATTTTTTGCTGGGCTCTGCTGACTCACCATGGGAGATCTTAATTTGGGGGATGTGGGGATGTGGGGTGGCAAGGGAGGGAGGGCTGGAGGGTGGGAGGAGGAAGGAGAGAGGAGGGGGATCTGTGGGTGGTATGTAAATAGAAAATTTCTTAATAAAGAAAAATGAAAAAAAAATTTGTGTGTGTACGATGTTCATGTGCAGATTCGAGTTTGTATGTGTACGCCTGAGGAGTCAGTCCTCACCTTCCACTTTGTTTGAGACAAGATTGCTTGTGCTCTTCACCACTGCATAAGCTGGGCTAGCTGGCTGGTGAGCTGCTGTTGTTTCTCATGTCTGTCTCCCATCTCCCGATAGAGACATGCTGGGATCACAAACATACGCACTGCTATGTCCAGATTTTTTGTTTTGTTTTTCAAGACTGAGTTTCTCCTTGTAGTTTTGGTGCCTGTCCCGGATCTTTCTCTGTAGACCAGGCTGGCCTCGAACTCACAGAGATCCCCCTGGCTCCGCCTCCCGAGTGCTGGGATCAAAGGCGTGCACCACCGCCGCCCGGCCTATGTCCAGATTTTTATGTGGGTTCCGGGGGTTGGAACTCAGGTTGTTAGGTTTGTGTGGTAAGCACTACCTACTGAGCCATCTCCACAGTCCCATGTCTTTTGTTAGAAGAAATGAATTATATATAGTCATGGGTTTCATTATAATGTTGTGTGTGTGTGTGTGTGTGTGTGTGTGTGTAGGATGTGTCTTGATCCTATCCGGTTCATCCTCACTACCTCTCGTGTCTGCTTCCCACCCTCACTCCCATTCCCTTGCTTCTCCCAACTTGTCCCCCTGATATTTTCATGTCTGTATTGCTTTGGGAGCCCCAGGGATCTTCTCGACCAATAACCAATAGGGAAGTGCCCGCCTCTGGCACAGGGGTTTTTACTGAATAACTTAGGGCTTCTGGGAGCAGCTTTATTCACCCACACTGGCTTCCTCCATTCAAACCCTTTTGTTTGTTTGTTTGTTTGTTTGTTTCTTTTTTGTTTTATTCCGAGACAGGGTTTCTCTGTATAGCTTTGGTGCCTGTCCTTGGAACTCACTCTGTAGACTAGGCTGGCCTCGGATTCACAGAGATCCGCCTGGCTCTGCCTCCCGAGTGCTGGGATTAAAGGCGTGTGTCACCACCGCCCGGCGAGAGACTATTTTCATTGTCATTTCTGAGTGTAGGATGTAGCTCAACTGTAATGTATTTACCCAGAATGTACAAGGCCCTAGGTTTAATATCCCAACTGCAAAATAAAACATGTATTTTGTAATCTCTCTCTGCGCCCCCCCCTCCCCGTGTGTGTGTGTGTGTGTGTGTGTGTGTGTGTGTGTGCGCGCGCGTACACCACGCCATCTGGTTTATGCAGTACTGGGAATGGCACATAAGGCTTTGTGTATGCTAAGCACGCATTTGACCAAGTGAGATACCCCTAGTCTCACATGGAATGATTTCAATTCTTTAAATTTTACTTACCTATGTTAAAAAAATCTCCAGCTCTTCTTGTGTGTTTTTCTCCCTTAGTTCTGTGAGTTTTTGCTTTATATATTTTGGGACCATGTTGTCAGGTCTATGCACATTTAGAATTGCTCTGTTTTTCTATTGAGTTGACCACGCAATCACCGAGTGACCTGCCCATGCTGGTTTATCCTGTCTGGTACTTGCCTATCTCCACCAGCTCTCTTCTGATTGGTGCTTGTTTGGTGTCTCTTTCCCATCCTTTCGGTTCTAAGCTTTTTCTAGTTACCTGTCCATACATAACAAATCATCCCAACAAGCGTTTTGTTATACGCGTAGGTTTTATGGAGCAGTAAATTGGACACAACATAACCCGGGCCTCTTATTGCTGTTTTATGTCATCTGAAGCCTTGGTTGGAAGGACTCGAATGATTTGGAGCTGGAATAACTGTCTGGAGACTTCTTTATTCGTGTCTGGTACCTGGAGTTGGATAACATGGCGTCGGGCCCAGCTCTTGTATTGACTGGAGTGCCAACATAATGCCTCTCCATATGGCTTCGGCTTCCTTATCACATGACAATCTTGGTAGTCAGATTTCTTAAACAGTGGCCCAGACCGCTAAGAGTGACTGCTTCATGAAGCAAAGCATGCCGCTTCTTCTAATCTCGCCTCCAGAGTCAGTGTTGCTTTTCTTATTCTTTGTGGGTTGAAGGAACCCCAAACAGGCCCAGGCTGGTGAAGACAGGTGGACCCAGCTCTTAATGAGAGATGTGCCAAAGGGTTGGTGGTTATGTTTTATAACATAGCTCCATGGCTCTCCTCATGCTTAAGATGTTGCTTATAAGCACCAAATAGTTAGGTTTCTCTGTGTAGCTTTACGCCTTTCCTGGATCTCGCTCTGTAGACCATGCTGGTCTTGAACTCACAAAGATTGGCCTGTCTCTGCCTTCCAAGTGCTGGGATTAAAGGCGTGCGCCACCACTGCTCGGTTCCATATGGTTTTTCAATTGTTCTTTAATGTTAGCTGTGCCTCTTCATATTCCTTCTTTTACCTTTCTCTCCCATCCCCCTCCCTATGTAATGCTCCTAATAATGGAGCTATGTTATTCTAGTTTCCTCTTGGTCTCTCCATAGCACTGTATTCTGTTTCTCCTTCCTTGGGGGATCCTTCCCTTCCCCCCGGTCCAATCCCTAACCTCTGTGGTTACTCATATTGTAGAACACATTTCAAAAACTTAAAATATAGCAGCCACATATGTTTTAAAACATGCAATATTTATCTTTTTGTGTCCAACTTACCTCTTTCAGGATTATTTCTTATAGCTCTATCCATTTACCTATGAATTTCACAATTAGTTTTTTTTAACAACTGAATGATATTGTATACGTGTACCATATTTTCATTATTCATTCATCTGTTGATGGGCATCTAGATTGTTTCCAGTTTCTGGCTGTTACAGTAGAAGAGAAATGAGCATGGTTGAGCAAGTGTCTCTGTAGCAGGAGGTAGAGTCCTTTGGATATATGCCCAAGAGTGGTATAGGTGGATCTTGAGATCCATTTCTAGCCTCCCGAGGAAAGACCACAGGGATTTCCACAGTGCCTGTCCAAGTTTGCACTCCCACCAGCAATGGGCAAGTGTTTCCCTTACTCCACATCTTCATCAGCATGGGCTATCATTTGTTTTATTGATCTTGTCCATTCTGACTGTTGTAAGATGAGATCTCAAAGTAGTTTTATTTGTATTTCCCTGATGGATAAGGATGTAGTATGTTTCTTTAAGTGTTTCTCAACCATTTGTATTTTATTTTTTGAGAGCTCTTTTTAATTCTGTACCCTATTTTTAAACGGGTTGTTTTCTTGATATTCAGGTGTTTTTTTTTTTTACTTCTTTATATATTCTACATACTAACCCTCTATCAGATATATAATTGGTAAAGATATTTACTCATTCCATAGGCTGCCACTTTGCCTGAATGATGGTGTCCTTTGCTGTACAGAAGCCGTTCAGTTTCATGGGTGATTAATTGTTGGGCTTAGTGCCTGTGTTATCAATGTCCTGTTCAGAAAGTCCTTTCCTGTACCAATGAGGTCAAGCCTATTTCCCATGTTCTCTTCTATACGATTCAGGGTATCTTAGTTTATGTTGAGGTCCTTGATCTATTCGGAGTTGAGTTTTGTGCAGGGCGATAAATGTGGGTCTGTTTTCATTCTTCTACATGCTGACATCCAGCTTGACCAGCACCGTTTGTTGAAGACACTATCTTTTCTCCAGTGTGTATTTTTGAGGAACTACATCGTTAAAGAAAATGGATCCTTCCTTCTCAAGAAGCCTTTAACTGTCCATAGGAACTCAGGAGTGAGGGTACACGAACCACTTCCACTCCATAGTAGAATGTTGATTGGCTTGTTCTTGTACAGGTCTTGTGCAGTCAACCACAGCTGCTGTGAGTTAATGAGTATAGTGGTCCTGAAGACCAGTGGTATAGAAGACATTGTTTTGTTCTGGTCCTTTCAGACCTCTGGCTCTTGCAATCTTTCCACTCCTTCTATGATTGCCCCTGCACCATGTGTGTGTGTGTGTGCGCGTGTGCGTGTGCGTGCGTGTGTGTGTGTGTGTGTGTGTGTGTATGTGTTAGTCACTATATAATTCACATTAACAATAAGAGTTGATGTTGAACAATGTATATTGATTCTTGTCTTTTTTGTGGCATTTGCTGAGACATCTTTTGATCTACTGTTCTAGAATTGTTATTAATTAATTAATTAATTTTTGGTTTTTCAAGACAGGGTTTCTCTGTAGCTTTGCACCTTTCCTGGAACTCACTCTGTACCCCAGGCTGGCCTCGAACTCACAGAGATCCGCCTGGCTCTGCCTCCCCAGTGCTGGGATTAAAGGTGTGCGCCACCACTGCCCGGCCTAGAATTGTTATTTATTCCCTGTGACCTCTTAAATGTACTTATCCCTTTTTCAGGCTGAAGTTCCTTCTGGTATCTTCTGTAGAGATGGCTTAGTGGTTATAATTTTTTTTTAATTTTTAGTGTTTTTATTATGGAAAATTTTTATGTATCCTTCAATTTCAATAGATAGTTTTGCTGGATATAATATTCTGGGTCAGCAGTTGTTATCCTTTGGAACTTGTAATACATCTCTCGAGGCCTTTGAGGCTTTAAAAGTTTCTTTTGAATATAGTTAGGTATCATTCTGATGGGCTTTATAAATGACTTGGTCTTTCTTTCTTGCAACTTTTAATACCCTTTTTATTATGTATTTTTAATGTTTTAACTATAATATGTTGTGAGAGTGTGTTTTCTGTTGGAGTTTTGCCAGCATCTGGTACCTGGATGGGCATCTCTTTCTCTGAGTTTGGGAAATTTTCTTCTATGATTTTGTTGAAAATATCCTCCATGTTTCCACCATGGTGTTTGTTCTCCTTCTATATGCCCATAATCCAAAGCTTATGTCTTTTAATGGTGTCCCAGAGCTGTTCATGGTGTCCCATTTTCTGTTCATATTTCTTTTAAAGTGTATCATTGTCCTTTACTGAGTGATCCAATTCTTCTACCTTGTCATCCACCCCCAATTCTCTGTTTTCCCACATGATCTGTTCTATTGGAGAGGCTTTCCACTGAAGTTTTTATTGGGATCACTGAGATTTTCATTTCCAACATCATCTCAGTCTGGGTTTTCTTCAGCAATTCCATCACTATTTTCATTTCTTGAATTGACTGCATTTTATTTATCTCTTTGTTTTGTTTTCTTGGAGTATATTCATGTATTATTTGAATCATTTGAACATGCTTATAATAATTCTTTCGAATTTTTTTGCCTGATAGTTCTTCCAAGTCATTTCATTATTTTATTTCAGGATTATCAGTGATTTGTGGAAGAGATATGCTGTCTTAGTTTTTCCATGTTGTTTCTGTTTCTGTACTGGGACTTACGTATCTGGAGCTAGTTTATTGGCTGAGTTTTTCTTTCTTTCTTTTGTGTGTTTTATTTTAAAATTTCTAGACACCCTTTTTTTTTCTTTGAGTGGTGGAGTTTACAGTGTTCGGCGGAGGACTAAGTCTTAGTAGGATTGAATTTAATTTCCTCTTTGGGACCCTTCATTTAGGGCCAGAGGCTCTATTTCCAGCTTTTCTTTGAGCAGCAGATATTGACCTACATTAGCTAGGACTTCCCACCTTTCTCTGCTGCTGTCTCTGTGAGTTGGGGGAACTCTCCACATGCCTGTGGCCTTACCTTGATTCAGATCTTGCCCTCACCTTGGGTTCTCAACTACCACTGCAACTCCTGGGGGATCTGGAACTCCTGGACACCTTTGGGCCTAACCAGGAGTTGAATCCTCAGTTAAACCTACATTTGAATCCCTATCCCTGGGTCTACAGCAAGATGTGGAACTCCCAAAGCACCAAGAGGCCTTCTGTCAGCTTAGGACTGGTCTAGCCTCTGGGTCTGCAATTGCTAGAGCTGCTGAGACATGGTGAAAGTGTTTCAAATAACTAATTCTGGGGTTATTTTGACCTTAGCTAGTAAGCTGGTACAATGTTCTTAGATTCGCTTGCAATGGACCATTTCAATGGTGTAAGTCAACACAGTGTTCCGTGGTCTTATTCTATACTCTAAAGAAACCCAGGAGGATTTCTGTGCTTCATTTGTTATCAGTTTGGCTATGTGAATGAACAGCTGACCTCATAGTGGGTACACAAAAGCTGAGAGCCAAACAGGACCACAGATGCCCTATGGAGCGAACTGGAGGCAACAGGATAAGAGCAGACATGTGTAGTCTTTCCCCAGAATCCATGAATGAGATTGGAATGAAAACACAAGAAGTTAGTGCTTGTGTGTGTTTACATTACAGTCTCTAGGAAACAGGTCTAGCTCCAAAATCCGGGTTCATCATCAGCCACTGGCTGTTTTGCTGGAGGCTGTACCTCTGCATTGGAAACTGTGAAGAGCAGGGAACACAAAATGCATTCAGGTGGATCTGGGTTTGATTCTTGACCTTGACACGGTCGATTTTTACAGTGAACTTAGAGGAAGTGCTTTCATTTTCTCACCTAGAGATGGTCATGCTAGTGCCTTCCTTACTAGGTCTTATATGTCAAGCTGTATTAGAGATCCCAGGACGAATACAGACGCTATTACATGCTCAATTAAAGTCAGTTGGCATCCTTGTCAACACGATGTGGGAAAGCTTTGGATACAAGGATGGCTCTGGGTATCTCAAGAGGTCCTGAATCTTTGCTGTTCACTGTGGCCAGCGTGTGTCCCGGTGCAAGTTATTAAGGGATTGGTGTTTCCCCAGGCTCAGTCCTACAGTAGAGGGTTTCCCTCAATGAGGGAAGGGAAGAGCTAATTCTAGTGAGGAGTTAGAGAAGAGCACAGTGTTACTATAACCTACAAGCAAACATGGCAGACTGACTGATGTTCCAGACAGGACAAATTATTTAGCAGCTGGCTCCGGGGAAATCCAAACACAGCAGGAGATTTTCCTTTCTTGGGAAGATATGTCAGCTGGGAAAGTACCTGCCTTGCAAGAATGAGGACCCAACTTTGTCTTCTAGAACCCACATGAGAAAAGTCTGGCATGGTGGCACATACTTGTAACCCCAGGACAGGGTCAGCCAGCCTAGTTTATGGGGGTGAGTTCTAGGCCAGTGAAAGATCTGGACTCGAAATAATAGGTGGAAGGTACCTTGGAAGTAAAACCCAAGGTTGTCCTCTGGCTTCCACAAGCACGTGCACACATGTATATGCACATACACACACACACACATTTTCTTTAGTGCTATGGAACATAAAGTTGCCAATTGATTCTGCTGATTTGCAAGTGCAGTGATAGATAATGTACACACAGGCTGAGGAAGTCTTTTTGGTTCCAAGGAAAAGGATAGTGATTCACCATCAACTGGCTTTTTTTTTTTTTTTTGTTCTAGTCCAGGTGAGAGGTCCATAGCGCATGGGTCTGATCTGTCAGTATTTCACAAGATTCCTGGCCATATGTTAATGAATTTATGTTGAACATGTACCTCCCACATGTGCAGTGCCATGTTAGGTTCTGTGAGGTATATAAAAAGTTATGTGCGTATAGATATCTATGTATGAATACATGCATGTACATGCATCTACAAGGAGCATTGGGGTTAGCCACTTCCTGTATACGGCTTATATATGTGAAAGAAACTATAAACCAGGTCATAAGGTCATTAAAGATGTGCCAGTTCAATTTTATGGGAGCTCAGAAGACAGGAGAAATGACCCATGGGGGAGGGTGCGAAGCTGCTGGTCTGGTCTTGCAGCCTCTGCCCTTGGCTTTCTCCATTCAGTTCTTCATATCATTGACATACAACGGCGGGGATGATGGGATTCTAAACACCCAGAACACCAATTTCAGCACATACCGCTTCTTTCAAACCTTTAAATGACTTTCTATCGCCAATTGTAGTGATTTCAAAGCTCCATTCAGAATGTTATACTCTCTCCACCACCATTCAGGGGTTTTCTTCTCTTTTTTTGGAGTAGGTGGGGGGTGTGGGAGTGTCAGTGTGCTGAATCGTGACTTCCTCATATTTTTGTGGTTTGGGCTCCAAGTGCATTTTCCTGCGGGGATGCCGTATATGTGAATATTTTCTTGTTTATGTTCGGGTTGTAGAGGCCTGTCTATGAGGGTGATCCTCACTTGCTTCTGTCTGGGGCCTCTGGGTTTCCGTCATGAGGGGAGTCTGGGATTAGGGTTTACCACTTGAGAGATCAAGGCCCTCCACACAGGGCCTTTGTTCTAATTGGTATCTATTGATATCCTAACTCTACCAGTTTCAGGTTTGCATAGGGAACTTAGCTCGCTGTCAAGGCTGTCGGGCACGTAACTTTGACTTAATATTTAAGCCCCAACCCTCCCTGGCCAACTGACATAGCTTGAATTTTATTGATGCCCAGGAGTCTATATGGAGTCACTTCTCTAAATCTATATGTCTACTCATAACCTGGCCCCTGAGTGTTTTCTGTAATAGGGGCTGCTGTATCCAATTGCCTATCGGACACCTTCATTATGGCCGTCCTAGATTTAACACGGTCAAAACAAGATTACTGATACATGTTAAACACACCCCAGGGCGAATAGATGCACTAACACGTACTGTGTCTGTTGTATGCTAATCAGTTTAATGGCTATTATCTCATTGTGGCATAATTTACATATATATTACTATGATAGCCGCCTAGCACAAGATGCATGTGTACATAGAGCATGACTGCCTTGGTTAGCTCAGATATGCTTTGCTTTAGATAGTCCAGCAACCCTAAGGATTGCCAGAGGCTCTTTAGATAAGGAAAATCCCAACACTGAGCACCCCTTGCTCCATTACTGTGGTGGTTTGAATAAGAATGGCCTCCATAGGCTCATATATTTGAATGCTTAGGGAACGACACTATTCAAAAGAACTAGGAGGTGTGACCTTGTTGGAGTAGGTGTGGCCTTGTTGGAGGAAGTTTGTCACTGAGCATGGGCCAGTGACTCTCTCTTCTGCTGCCTGTGGATTCAGATGTAGAACTCTCAAGCCCCTTCTCCAGCACCATGTCTGCCTGCATGATGCCATGCTTCCCATCATGATAACAATAAACTAACCCTCTGAAACTGTAGGCCTGCCCCAATTAAATGTTTTCCTTTATAAGAGTTGCCGTGGTCGTGGTGTCTCCTCACAGCCATAGAGCGCTGCCTAAGATAATTACCATGGCTTCCTGTTCCTTCTGGGTAGGTTCTGATTCTGCTTTCCTTTTTCCCAGAGGAGAAGCAGTTTCTAGCACTTTCCCTGCAGTCTGGAGTCTTAAAGAGCACGGGTCACCACTACTCGCGTCAAGATCATCCTGGGTCCCTGTGAACAAGACTGTTTTCTTAGAGTCTCCCAAACCAAACTTTCTGGGGAGATGGCCCAGAACTGCAACCTTTTTAAAGCAAGTTTCTTGGATTCTCCCTAAGTGCACTGTGGTTTGAGGCCCACTGCCCAAATCTCTCGGCTCCTTTGGTATTTCATCTAAAATATTCATGGAAGAGACGTTCTGGGGAGCCCAGGAGAGTGGGAGTTGGCTGCATTAGTCAGTCCCCTGTCACTTTAGCAAACACCTGAGCGAATCACTTACGGAGAGAAAAGGTTTATTTTGGCTCACGGTTTTGGAGTTTCGGTCCACAGCTGATTGATGCTGTTGCTTTGGGGCTGTGGCGAGGTAATACATCAAGGCTGAAGTGCTTGGTAGGACAAAAACCACTTATGTAATAGCCAGGGAACAGCAGAAGAAAGGGCTGGAGTCCCACAATTCCCTCTGAGGATATATCCCCAGTGACCGAAAGACCTCACACTAGGTCTTTTGTCCATTCCCTCTCAATGGAATCATCTGGGGACCAAGCCTTTACCACATGAGCCTTCGGGGACACTTATCCACGCCACAGCACTGACTCACAGCTACTCTTTACCACACTGAAGTTGCTATGTGAGCCCCAGGACCTTGTGTGGCCACATTCAGTGCCACACACGTCTTTCTGAACTGTGTGATTGGTCCCCACTTACACTTTCCAGAGCTACAACCACAACCCAAAATTGTTTTCACCAAAGAAGATCTTTTTCAAAATAATGATTTTCTCGGTGATTTTTATCTTGTTGATCTAGGCATTAAATTCAGTACAGATTGATGTAATTTACATATAATTATAGGTTGACCAGTGTCCAAGTATGCCTTGAGACCTGAAGGATGCAAGAATTTATAGTGCCCAAATCAGGTTCTGGGAAGACTGGGATGAGCTAGTCACCCTAGTGTGTGAGTATGCCTTATAAATCAGCCTACGAGCTAAAATTAAATGTATCACCAAATATTAGATTTAAAATATATGTGGGTTGTAAAATAAGGAAAACCAGTTTAGAACAAAATGTATTTTTGAATTAGTCAGATGTGCGCCAAAGCGTTCGACAGTTCATGGCGGTGAAGAATAAAAGTTGCCTCCCCCATTTATGAAGGTGTAGTATTGGCCATGTTGTGTGGGCGCCATTCTTGGCAAATTACATTGCGTTTGGCAACAGTGGTAGGAACACACTTGGGGTGAGGGCTGCTTATTTCAAGCCCTGAGAGTGGGATACTTTTTAAAAGCTTTATTTATTTGTATTCTTTAAGAGCAAACATTCATTGAACAAAATTCTGGGGCTCGCAGTAACATTTTCATCCTGTGTATCATATTCTTTTTTTTAAATTTTTTTAAATTTATTTTTATTTTATGTGCATTGCTGTTTTTGCCTGTATGTTTGTCTGTGTGAGGGTATCAAATCCTGGAGTGACAGACAGTTGTGAGCTGCCATGTGGGTGCTGGGAATTGAACCCAGGTCCTCTGGAAGAACAGCCAGCATTCTTAACCGCTGAGCCATCTCGGCCCCATATTCTTTTTTTTTTTTTTGTATTCACCTTCAGTACCATCCCTTCTCCCATCCTCCACGGGTGTGCTTCCTCTTCCCAGATAGTTTTCTCTCTACTCCCTATATAGAAGAAAAGCCACGCAATGTTTGTCTTCCTGCATCTGGCTTATTTCACGTCTCATGATGATCTCTCCTTCCCTCCATTTCCCTGCAAATGACTTCATTTAACTTTTTCTTCATGGCTGAGTAAAACTCCACTGTGCATTTTTTTTTTTGCTTATTTCACAAATTTTTAATTTTTATTTTTAGGAGTTCATACACAGGCACTCCACATTTTCTTTATTTATTAAGTTACTGAGCATTGAGGCTGATTCTATAACTTTGGGAAGCTGTGATTATTGCAGCAATAAGCATGGATGTGTAGGTACCTCTGTGTATCTTAGATTCCTTCATCTGTATTTCCAGCCGTAGTATCATTGGCTCATATGGTAGGTGTGAGGGCTAATCTTTGTTGTCAACTGGATACACCTGGAAAGAAGGAGCCTCGCTGGAAGAATTGCCTTAATCAGATTGACCTGTGGGCATGTCTGTGGGCACTTTCTTGACTGCTAATTTGACGGAGAGTCATCCGTAGGCAGTTGAATAGAAGCCTAGGAGCAAGCCAGGAAGCAGTATTCCTCCATGGTTCTGCCTCTGCTTCTGCTTGAGTTCCTTCTCTGTTCTTCCCTAGTGACGGATTGTGATCTGGAAAGGTAAGCTAGATACCCCCTCACCCCAGTTGCTTTTGGTCATGTATTCATTACAGCATCAGAAGGCAAACGGGGATAGCAGACCTATTTTGATTCATCTATTGTTTATTTTTTGAGGAACCTCTATACTGACTTCCATAGTGGCTGTATAACGGTTCCTTTCCCCTTACATTCCTGCTAGTAATTTTTTAATTAAGAAATTTTTTTATTCCTTTTACATACCAATCACAGATCCCCCTCTCTTCCCTCCTCCTGCCCCCTCAGCCTTTCCCCCTAATCCCACCCCTCCATTCCCTCCTCCTCCGACAAGGTAAGGCTTCCCATGGGGAGTCAGCAAAGCCTGGTACATTCAGTTGAGGCAGGTCCAAGTCCCTCCCCCTGCATCAAGGCTGCTCAAGGTGTCCCATCATAGGTAGTGGGCTCCAAAAAGCCTGCTTATGCACCAGGAATGGATCCTGATCCCACTGCCGGGGGGCCCTTAAGCAGATCAAGCTATACAACTGTCTCGATATGCAGAGGCCTGGCCGCATTTTTTGCTGTTATTTTCTTGATGACCCCTTGTTCTGACTGACTTGGGTGAGATGGGATCCTAATGTAGTTTTTTCTTGCCTTTCCCAGATGGTAAGGATCATGAACCCTTTTTCATATATCCATTGTCTGTTTGTATTTCTTCTTTTAAAGACTGTTCGTTTGCCCATTTATTGATCAAATCACTTGATTTTTTGATGTTTTGGTGTTTCACTTTCTGAGTATATATTCTAGATATTAATCCCTTGTTGAATGTAGAGCTGGTGAGGACTTCCTCTCATGATGGAAGTTGTCTCCGGACTCTGTTGTTTCCTTTTGTATGTAGAAGCTTTTTAATTACATGCAATCTCATTGTGGTTTCTTGCTCTTATTTCCTGGGCATCTATTTGGGAAAGTCCTTTCTTCTGGGAGACTGTTTTATTCTGACCTAACTGTGGTTTAGTGCTGTGCAAGTTCCTTGGTCATGAGTGCACAGGGAGAGTGCATGGGGGTGGGGTGGGGGGAGCACTCAGAGGGAGCACACAGGGGAGCACTCAGGGGGAGCACACAGGGGGAGCACACGGGGAGAGCACATGGAAGGAGCACACGGGGAGAGCGCTGTCTATTGGGGTGTGGAAGCTGGTGTCTCCTTTTCCCTCATCATCCTTCCAGTGGTCAGCATCGCCCCCAACCTTGTAGTACAGTGCCTAATGTCTATAACACTTTTATGTTCCTATAAAACATTTCAGCTCCTTTAGGACAACAAGAGAAAAACCATTTAGGTAGGTTTTTTAAAAAACATATCATGTGAATGTATCTATCTTTCTACTAATGATGGCATGAAATACACTTTTTAAATATCTAGACATTTGTCTAAAGATCAAATATTTTTTTTTTTTTTTTGGCATTGTAGAGAAAAAGGCCCTTGAAGCCAAGTGCTCAGGTTCTGTAAAAGTCATGATATGGCCCCATCCTCCAGGGTAGACGCTGTCAGCTCCTGTGGGTGAGGGAGGAGAGAAAAGCCTTTGGGAGCAGACAGCTCTTGCTGTCATTAGGACTCAGCTGTGGGGACAAGACATGGACCTTTGGGAGCAGAACAATAACACTGTGGGGACACAACGTGCAGTCTGCAGAGAAGAATCAAAGCCATACCACGAGCACTGAGTAATCCTGGGATACCAGCAAAGCCTTCCCCCCACACACGTGAGATCACACAGTAGCTTACCTCTTACTTGACTTATTTTACTTAACATAACATCTTCCAGTTACTCACGCTTTGTGGCAAATGACATAATTAATTCTTTTTTTTAAATAGGTGACTAATATTCCACAAAATAAAGATGTTCCTTCTCTGTTTACTTATTCATACGCACCTCCGTGGATTCCATCCCTACCCTGGCTGTTCTGAACAGCAGAATGGGAGCGACTTTCTAGCTATACCTTGACTCTCCGGCCTCATCTTCCGGCTGGATGTATAGTTAATGCAATCCAACAACAGCTATCTTGGATTACAAAGTGGACGGACAGCTCCTAGTGGGGCTGTCAGGAACCTGGGGTCCTTTCTATGTTTATAGTGAAGTGTCGCTCTGCAAAGCTGTTTAGGTTAGTTCTTACCTCACCCCTGCAGTCTGGGTTATGTGGTTTATTCATCTGCAACACAGTCAGCTGGGAACCTGGGTTCCTGACACTGTGGAGCGAGCGAGCGACTCAGTTGCTCTGGATTATTTATATTTGAATTCTTGTGAGAAAGGGATAAGCAATCACGTTGAAGGCACTGTTATTTTGACTTTTGTTATAGCAACTGGGTGTTTTTCCTAAGTCATGCAGCGGAGCCCTGCTTCTTTGCGATCCTCTTCAGGTATTGATATGTGAACAGGACCTCTGGCCTCACTCTGTAAAAGACTAAAGCGTCCAGGGTTTTTATGACAGTGGAAACAGGTTGTGTTTAATCTTGACTCCAGCCAGCCCCGGACGAGGCTACTCCACCAAACAGGAAATGTCTGTGAATGGGCAGGGCCAGTGGAGTGCTCCAGGCTACAGCTTCTTATAAGGCTTTAATGTGTAACCTTGACCTCATCATCAACCGAGTTCACCAGGCTCTGCCTGTCCCTCAGCACAGTTCTAGCCAGATCTGAGTTATCCTCTCCTGACAGGTATGGGACAAGGGAGGAGAACAAGGGTCCCCTTGCTGTTCACAGGAACCTGCTCTTATTCTGGAAGCAAAACTATCCTTTACTGTCTTCCAGTGTACATCTGGGTTGTTCCTTTAAATCTGTTTTTATTTTGTACCGTATGTATGCATATATGTATGGGTGTGGGTAGGTGCATATGAGTACAGGCATCAGTGGAGGCCGTGGAGCTGGAGTCACAGGTGGTTGGGAGCTGGGTGCTGGACTGAGCTCTGGTCCTCTGGAGGAACAATACCCACTCTCAGCCATTGTCACCTCTCCAGCATCACTGCTGAAGAGAGCTCCTCTCAGTTTGTCCAGGGGCCGGGCCAGTGAGGCTTCTTAGAGTCTGATTTGGGAAGTGTGTGTGCATGGAGAACAATGGGTAATTTGTGAAATGGACAGAGAGATTGGGAGAGGGAGTGTGTGTGTGTATGTGTGTGCATATGGAGAACAATGGATAATTTGTGAAATGGAGAGATAGGGGGAGAGAGAGAGAGAGAGAGAGAGAGAGAGAGAGTGTGTGTGCGCACCCACCAGTGGAGACAGCAGGTGAGCTGTGGAACGGACTGCAGTGGCGAGAACCTGCCGTTTACTGGATGTCTGCCCTCTTTGTGACCAGTGCTTAGCCGATGATAACACTCAATTCTTACAACAACCCTGAGAACTGGGAATCTTGCCTCTGTGAGCAAATACTTAGCAGAGGCAAGGTTAGGGTTTGATTTTGGCTCCTAGTTTTGTGATGGGGAAGGCCTGGTGGCTGAAGTGGTCCTGTCCAACCCACAGACCCAGGAGCTTGCATATACTGGACGTGGGGCCTAGCTACAGCCATCAAAGATCTGTCCCTAAGGGCATGTGTCAGCCAGCCAGACCATGGGCTTCAAAGGTTCCACAACTTCCCAAAACAGCACAGCAGTCGGTGACCAAGAGTTCAAACACAGGAGCCTGTGGGGGGCACATGTGGCTGATCGTCTGTAAGGAGCACTCAGGGCGCGCTGTCTGACTTCAGCGGACCTTTTCCACACAAAATAACTACGCCCTCTGTTTTGTCTGCAAGAGATAATGGGAAAGTGGCAATTCGGTAAATATTTAGTTAATCTGATAGGAACTGGCCACTCAGGAAACGCGAGCAAAGGAATGGCCTTTGGGGACTGGTGGAGTCGAAGTTTCCCATCTGAACAGAGACACTGGCTTCTGTTGTCCCAGACTTCATTCAGCCCTCCACACACTGAGCAAGGATGAGCAGCTCTGCCACGCCATACTGGGAGAGGAACCAGATTTCAAATCAAGGAACCTTGGGAAAGTTTATTTCCTTGTTTTCTTTCTTTCTTTCTTTCTTTTTTTTTTTTTTTTTTTTTTTTTTTGAGACAGGGTTTCTCTGTGTAGTTTTGGTGCCTGTCCTGGATCTCTCGCTCTGTAGACCAGGCTGGCCTGGAACTCAGAGAGATCCGCCTGGCTCTGCCTCCGGAGTGCTGGGATTAAAGGCGTGCGCCACCACCGCCCGCTG
>CABHPQ010001354.1:23324-47121 GCA_902168405.1 Peromyscus aztecus | reverse complement strand
CTATGGAGGGGCAGAGCGGCCGCTGCAAGATCGTAGTGGTCGGGGACGCGGAGTGCGGCAAGACAGCGCTGCTGCAGGTGTTCGCCAAGGACGCCTACCCCGGGGTGAGGAACTGGCGTCTGGAGAGAGGGGCACCGAGGCTGCAGGGAGTGGGTGACAGGGGCTCCGGGGGCCGCTGGAAACCGGTACCAGGGGAACCAGGGACGAGAGAAAGAGGCTCTGAGGAGGGTAAAGAGGCGTTGGGGGGCTCTGAAAAGACTGCAGAGGATTGGAGTGGAAGGAATCAAGGAACGCGGTGAAATGGATGGGGCTTGGGAGCATCAGAGGATCCGGGATGGCGCTCTGGGAGAATGTCGGAGGTCCTGGGCATCCGAGAGGGAAAGGACTAAGGGCTAAAGGGACCCCGAGAGGGTCTGAGAGTCTACCTTAGGATTGCGTGGAGGTGGAGGCAGTAGCTCCCCCGATCTTCCCTTAGCCCAGCCTCAGACCAACTTCTGTCTAGGGATCGAGCAGGACCGGGTGTCGAGGGAGGAGGGCAGTTGTCAGGGTGAGGACCGGAGAGCAGCTCTCATTTTGACCCATCCGTGTCTGCAGAGTTATGTCCCCACCGTGTTTGAGAACTACACTGCAAGCTTCGAGATCGACAAGCGCCGCATTGAGCTCAACATGTGGGATACTTCAGGTAGCTGAGTCCCTCGGGGTCACCCTGACTGCCAAGGTCCCTTACCCTAGCCTCTCCCTTAGCTAGACCGGTAGATTCCAGGTTAGCTCAGACGTCCATCCAATTTTAGACCATCAATTTCTGTTTTGAGCCAGGGAAACTGAGGCAGAGTTTCTTGTGCCTGACAGAAACCATGTTCTGAAGTAAAAAGCCTAATATCTGAGCCTGGCAGCTGGTTTCTGTGTACCCAAGGAGCTTGGGAAGAAATGACTTATTTTGGAACATGTTTCTTAGGGAATGGGAACGGGTTTAGGAGAGCTATTTAGAATTTCGGGGTGGGGGGGGTGGGGTGGTGGAAAGTAGTTTTTCTTTTTTTTTTCTTTTTTTTTCTTTTTTTTCCCCTAGACTGAACTAGAGTCCCAAGAGAACAGGAACACTCTTTCCCTGTCCCTGTTCCAACCCCATGGGAAGGGTTTTTATTTTGACTAGGTTCCCTGGAGGACTTTAGAGCATGTGTCATCAAAGCCCAGAAAGCACGCACAAGATTTGTTGGAATATTGGTAGATTTTCTGAGATTCTTTCAGGGTTTCTCCTGTAGTTTTGGTGCCTCTCCTGGATCTCCCTCTGTAGACCAGGCTGGCCTTGAACTCAAAGAGATCCGCCTGGCTCTGCCTCCCGAGTGGGGGGGATTAAAGGTGTGCGCCACGGCGGCCTGGCCTTTCTGAGATTCTTAAAGGGTTTCCAAACTCCAAAAGGTTACAGATTATTACTGTTAGAGAAACCCATAAGGGAGCTGCAAGCTGTTTCCCACTCTCTGCTCCCCTCTGCCAGTCTCAAAACACCTCCGTGATGGGGTGATGGGTATTAAAGGCCACTCTTCCATTCTCTTCTTGCCCACTGTCAGTTCGGTCCCTCATTCCCTTCCAGGCCTCCCCCCCACTCAGGTACCTTATCAACTTACTCTCTTTCTTCCCTCAGGTTCTTCTTACTATGACAATGTCCGGCCACTGGCCTATCCGGACTCTGATGCTGTGCTTATCTGCTTTGACATTAGCCGGCCAGAAACCCTGGACAGTGTCCTCAAGAAGGTGGGAGCCTGGGGACACAGGGAAACTAGTGAGGGGACTGGGCACATGACCCAGGAGGAGGGAATCATGGCATGTCCCTCAGATGGCTCATGGCTAGAGCTGGCATCCCTCTACTCCATCTGCAAATCAGTCCTGGGAGCTGGAAATGGCATCTGGGGAGATATCTGCCTTCCCTATCTCCTTGGCTGTGGAAGCCCTGGATGGAAGGGTTGGGAATGCCAATTCTGGGGCTTTGGAAAGCCTGAAAAGCCTATGTCGGACAGCACAGAAGTGAGTTAGGGCATCCGTAGTTCCCAGGCAGGGGAGGGTGTGGTTGGTCTGTTTTCGGGACAAAGTATAGCAAAGAGGAGTGAGAAACGGGAGGTTCCAGGTTGACAGACAACCCTGGAGTCTTCACCGAAGCTTTTCACTGTCTCTCTGTCTTCTACACTGTCCTGGTCTCAACCCAAGGAGAGCTTTGGCTCACCTAGGAGAGTCCAAGTGACTTCTGCATGCATGGCGCAGGCTTTTCCCTGTGTCTCCCTCCACCGCTCTTAACTCTTATTTTCTACCCCCAACTAGTGGCAAGGAGAGACTCAGGAATTTTGCCCCAATGCCAAGGTGGTGCTGGTTGGCTGTAAACTGGACATGAGGACTGACCTGGCCACACTGAGAGAGCTATCCAAGCAGAGACTTATCCCTGTTACACATGAGCAGGTGAGGCCTGTAACATGCAACTTAATCCCAGCCTGGACCTCTCACCCATGCTGGGTTTGGGCTCTGATTTAAAGACATCCTACATGGTTCATCCTTTTGCTGTAACCTCTGACCCTAACCCTTGATTCTTCCCCAGCTCTGACCTTCAACCTTAGCCCACAGCCTTCACGCTCCTTTCTGAAGCATAGGCTAAGCCCTATAATTCCCACCCATCCCTTTCTTTTCCAGGGCACTGTACTGGCCAAGCAGGTGGGGGCTGTGTCCTACGTTGAGTGTTCCTCCCGATCTTCTGAGCGCAGCGTCAGGGATGTCTTCCATGTGGCCACAGTGGCTTCTCTTGGCCGTGGCCACAGGCAGCTGCGCCGTACTGACTCTCGCCGGGGACTACAGAGATCCACTCAGCTGTCGGGAAGGCCAGACCGGGGCAGTGAGGGCGAGATACATAAGGATCGAGCCAAGAGCTGCAACCTTATGTGAGGGGCTGCAGTGGGCCAGAGAAAGAAGAGGGTGAGAGATACAATTGTTCCCCTGCCTGCTCCTGGACTTTTTGACCTCCTGACCCTGGCTGGAAGGGCAGGGCAGGCAGAGGAGCAATTCTGGTTGGAGGAGCTAGTGGACAGAAGGGTGTCCCCATTCTCCACACCGTCATCCCCCTTTCTGCCAGTAGCTGAGAGGGCTAACAGGGTAGGCGGCTGGGGCAGGTGGGTGTTCCGGAAGCCAGCGTCGAGCAATGACGTTGGATGAGTCTTCTATATAAAGTGTATCTTCCCTTCTTACCCTAGTTCCCATATCCTGTCTGCCTTCCCTAAGGAAAGTGTCCATTGGATGCCCTTCTCTTCTTCCCTCTTCTCACTTCTACATCTGTTCTCACACATTCTAACCCTCAGGCAACACGCACTAAACTTTAAAGCAAGAAGTCCTTTCCTACCATCAACCCAGCAACCAATGCTAGCTCCCCCCTTTCCCAGCAGTCCGCAAATAAAGCCCATGACCATGGAAAACAGCTATGGCCTTAGTCCTGTTCCTTTTATTCATAAACTCCCAATCTACAGCATCCTTGCCACAGAGAAAACACAGGGAAAAAAGCCATGTACTGAAGAATCTGAGGTTTAGAAGCCAGGGGTGGGAGAGTGAAATACCTTGGGACTTTTTATTCTAGTTAATGTGGGCTGGGGCAGGGGGATGTCTTGGAGTGAACTGATGTACAGCATTACTCAGCCTGGCTGGGTGTCCTGCTAGCATGGCAGAGGGCCCGTTAAAATGGTACAAGCCCCTTGTTCACCATCTCCACCCCTGGCTTGCAGCCTGCTGACGCCCTAGGGATTAGGAAGATAGGAAGGGCAGTGAACGCTCCCACATCACTGAATCTGAACCCTGAATAAGGTGAAGTTGACTAAGGGGACGAAGTCTACAAGGACCCAAACATAGGCTCCCCCTCAGTTCTACCTTGAGCTCCTTAATGATTGATGGGGGAGCATCATCTGTAATGGAGAGTCATCCCCACCCCAGCCCCTCGCGAATGAAAGCTGGTGGAGGGGATGGCCGGAGTACTTGTCAGCAAGGACAGTGCTGGTCTGTTTTCTTGGGAGTCTGGTTTCAGATTGTCCTGTATTCCCTCCCTGGCTCTGGTCCCACTGGCCTCTTTTTGGTGACATTCTCCCCTAGGAACCATCCGTGGCTCTTCCCTTCCCCCAGCTCCATCCCAGACATGTTGGGAGAGAATGGAGGCAAGCCCTTACCCTCCCATCTGGTGGGACCCGTACACACTCCACCCCTCCCGGCACTCACCAAGCGTGCACTGTGCCAACGGTGCCACACACCGGATTGAGAGACGAAGATAGTCTCTGAGCTTCTGGAGGGAGCCCAGGAGGAAAGAGAGGTTCCTTGGCTGCTGTGGGGCTCCCTGAGCCAATAAGTCGTGCGGGGGTTAGTGTGGGGGTACCCTTGGCACAGGTGCAGAAGATGCAGCCAGCCGTACAGAGGAAAGCGTGAGCGTGGCAAAGCAGGGCTCCCACAGTAGGGAGGGACAGCTAGGCTGGAAAGGTCCTTCGAGGCCATGCAAGAGCCCACAAGGGAGTCAGTACTTCCTTTTGAGGAGCCACCAGGGTTTTCAGACAGAAGTGTTCAGATTGGTGTTTTTGGATGGATGAGGTGGTGGAGATCAAAGGTTTGGGCTCCATGAGATATGACAGAAAATATCTGCCAGACCCCGCTCTCTGGGCAGGAACTTCTTCCCCATTTTCTGACTTACTGAACTGCCCTTCCCACCGCCTCCTGTGAGACTCCTATCCCAAGCCATCTCCCCTAATCTAAGGGACTCTAGATACTAGACATCCCATCCCCTCAGCTGGTTAGAGGGTGACTTGTTTTGGTTTTTTTTGTTTTGTTGTTTTTTTGAGACAGGGTTTCTCTGTGTAGTTTTGGTGCCTGTCCTGGATCTCACTCTGTACTCCGGGCTGGCCTCAAACTCACAGAGATCTGCCTGACTAGGGGATGACTCTTAAGACCTTCCTCAAGGGCCCTAAGTCCTGAACCAAGAGATGCTGGAGAGGGCTGGGGCTCTGTCTCTCCCAGAAGACTGATTTTTCCCCAGTAGGGACTTGCTATAAAAATGAACTTGTAAGGTGGTTAGTGCCTGTAATCACAGTAAGGATTTTGAGGCAGGAGGATTGCTGAGAGTTCAAGGCCAGCATGAGCTACAGAATGAGATTCTCCCCATCCTAAAAAAAAAATTGACTTGAGCTGGGCAGTGATGGCACACAACTTTTAATTCCAGTGCTCAGGAGGCAGAGGCAGGCAGATCTCTGTGAGTTGGAGGCCAGCCTGATCCACAGAGCAGGTTCCAGGACAGCCAGGGCTACATAGAGAAACCCTCTCTTGAAAAACCAAAAAGAAAAAAAAATTGAAGTTTTTGTCAGGGCGCTTCTCTTGGACTGCCCAGTACAAAGCGGGCGCAAGCCTGTGGCCGCCACAGTGCAGAGTATTTGCGCCTCTTTATTCCCCCAATCTTCCTCCGGTGCCATTTATGCTTAGAGACTGCAAATGCATTTCAATATCAGCCTAAAGCAAACATAATTAGGAAGATAAATCAGTTGGAGGAACCCCCAAAGTTTAATATATTTCCAAAATCAGTGGGAAGGGAATTCAGTTCCCTCTGCAGGGCTGTGTTGCCAGACCTATTTCTGGGGAAGAAGATGGGTCTCAGGACCTAGGAGTCTGATGGGTGGGAAGAGGCAATGGGGCTGTTCCTAGGTTCAAAAAGGTCCTTGCAGGCTGGAGGGAACCTTACAACCACCTCCAACCCCACATGCAAGAATTAGAGACTCAGCTTCCTCCTCTGTGGCTGTTTCCCCCACAAATTAGACCCCAATGTTGCCTTGTTAATCATTTAATGAAATAAACAACCAATCATGCTGGGATGCTGTCAGTGTATTTTAACCTCAGCAATCAGCCAGGGTAGGGTAGGAGACTCCTGGGTTAATTTCTCAAACACTGCAATCTATGAAGGCTCCCAACCCCAACAGTGACTCCAGCCCTCTCCAGAGGGAGGGTCAGCCTTGGAAAGAGCCCTATGCAAGGACTAACATCTGAGTTTGTTCTCAGACTTCTGCTTGTGTGCCACATGAGTACACGAACGCATGCACACACACACACACACACACACACACACACACTCAAGTGTACACACGGGGATCCGAATACCACTATAGTGGGTGGAGCTTAAGAAACAGAATCTGGATGTGTTTGCTCACGCCAAGGTTCCTAGTCCAGTTCACCCTGTCATTTGGCCCTCACAGCCACATAGTTCGTTTTCTTTTCTTTTTTTTTTTTTAAATCCTGAGACAGGGTCTCATCATGTAGCCCTGGCTGGCCTGACCTGGAACTCATTTACATATGTATACCTTACCTCTGTCTCCCAAATACAGAGATTACAGGTATGTGCCACTGCACTTGGGTAGTTTTGAATTTTTTCTGTATATATAGATATGAATACTCATATCTCTATATAAGTCTCCTGTCTCAGCCTACACCACTGGGTGGGCGCAGCTCCTACAAGCCTCAGAAAAGGGTTCTTTTGAGGGGTAGAGGCTTGCACCACAATGCCCAGCTGTTTTTGTTCTTCAGGCAGGGTCTTACTGTAACTCAGACTGGCCTTCAACTTGCAATCCTGCCTCAACCACAGCAGTACTGGCATGACAGGCATATGCTACCATGCTCAGCTTTCTGGAGTTGCTAAGGACCCCATGTTGCTAGAGCAACCCACCCAGATCCACTCGGATTTGTCCAATGGCCTGAAGAGGAGGGCAAGTAGTCATGGCTTTAATTTCCCAGTGGACATCAGGATCCTGGCAGGCCATCCTAGTGCGGCTCTCTCCGCGGCTCCACACTCCTCCCCAAGCAGAGGCTCAGCTCTTTGTCTTAGTAGTTTCCTCTATCATTTTGGCTCCTCTCTGCCTCCCTCCTTTCAGCTGAGTTCCAGGTCGCCCTCCACCTCTACCTACCTACTTCCCTTCCTCAAGGCTGCTGTGAGGTCAGAAAGAGGGGGTGCTCCAGATTCTGGGGGATGGGGTGAGTCCCAAGCAGCTATCCCACAATAGCTAGAGATGAGAGATGTACATAAGTACCCCTCCCCCCAAGAAAATGCCTCTGCTGTTGACTCCTAAATAACAGATGTCTGTCTGCATATTAATGAGATTGGACGAATAATTGGCGAGTTTTTCATTCAGTGTCAGAATGAACCCGGAGGCCTTATGTTCATGCACATAGACACCCCGTCACCCTGACTCTCCCTTCCCCCAGAGCATAATGAAGCAGATTCAGAAGCTGGCAGCCTTGACCCACAAAAGGGAGGGGCAGATGGGAACAGGCAAGGGTGTTAGCAGGAGGGAGACCCCCATGGTCTGGTTTGCCAGGTTGCTTGGTCTGGATCACTGCCTCCTATCACCCCCAGGGGGGTGGTAAATGCCCTGCATCTGTGCAGTTTCACCATCCTGCAAAAGGGGCCAGAGAAAGGTGGGAGTCGGAGGTGTGTGCTGAAGGGGCTGTCGCTGGAGAACAGCAGTGGCTGCCTTCTGTGAGGGTATGCATTGTTAGACTCTGTGAGGGGATGTCTGGTGGAAAAACAGATTTTCATTTGCTTTTTTGTTTGTTGAGACAGCCCTGGCTGTCCTGGAACTTGCTATGAAGACCAGGCTAGTCTTGAACTCACAGAGGTTCAAATGCCTCTGCCTCCCAAGTGCTGGGATTAAAGGTGTGTACCACCACACCCAGGAAGGTTTTTAAAAGAATTTAAGAATTTTTATTTATTTTTTTGTTCTTTGAGACAGGGTTTCTCTGTGTAAGTCCTGGCTGTCCTGGAGCTCACTCTGTAGACCAGGCTG
Organism: Peromyscus aztecus; assembly: GCA_902168405.1. Taxonomy (NCBI): domain Eukaryota; kingdom Metazoa; phylum Chordata; class Mammalia; order Rodentia; family Cricetidae; genus Peromyscus; species Peromyscus aztecus. The sequence continues at coordinate 39,295 of CABHPQ010001354.1, read as the reverse complement.
GCCTCAAACTCAGAGATTTGTCTGCCTCTGCCACCCGAGTGCTGGGATTAAAAGCGTGTGCCACCACATCCAGTCCGGGAGTCACCACATTCAGTCTGGGAAGGTTTTTTTTTTTTTTTTTTTTTAATCAAACAGCTATCACTTGCCAGCTGGGTATCCCTGCCCTAGTTACTCAACCTCTCTGAGCTCCACTCTACCTTGAAAGATGGAAAGAAATAAAATGTGTCCGTCTTCTTGCCTGATTTGTAATAGGCCTCGAGCCAGGCTGGGTAGTGCATGCCTGTAATGCCAGCACTCAAAAGTTAGAGGGTCCCAAACAGGAGAGAAAACAAGAACAAAACCAACCCCAGGGCATGTATTTGTTCTGTCCTGGCCTATCTCCAAAACCCCGAGACAGTCTCCACATCACTGCCTCTGTCACAGGTCTACCCTTGTCTGGCAAGGGTTAATCAGAGGTGGAACAGGCAAGAGGAACTGCACAGTGGAAACCAAAGCCCAGAGCAGGAGACGGAGATCTAGAACTCCGATGAGAAGAGAAAGGGAGAATAGACGGCATTGCTGGGCTGCAGTGTGCTGAGCTCTGGAACAATGTGGAGTCTCCTCCTGGTACCGGAAGCCCCAGCTCTCGCCGTTTGACTAAAGTCCCCCATCTTCTCGGCACCGCTGCCAAAGGCGGGGATTGGCTGGCGCTCTAAGGTCCGCTCTCAGCGTGAAAACAAAAGTTCCCGTGGCTGGTGGAACGCAGGGGTGGAGGGTTGCTGCGCACCCCCAAGACTATAGCCTATCAGTCACTTGTGCTCTGTCCCCTCTCTCCCTTGGTAAATGATCTGCTGCGCCCGCAAACAACTGTCCATTGTGTCCTAATGAGGGACGAGCAGGGAAAGCCAATCGCTTATGATGCAAATGAGCCGACGGCTGCGGCCCCGCGCATTCACTGAGTGCCTCTCTTCTGCTCAAGTCCTCGGTGCCCCAGTTGGGCCTTTCTCTCGAGTCCCAGTTCCCATCTGGTGGAGGAGGAGGGGGAGGCCCAGCCTAGCCCTCATATTGTCTGGCCTTGCCACTCCCTGCAAGGAGCCCTGACCCTTTCAAAGCCTCAGAGCAGGCCCCTCCCTGCCCTAAACGTAGCTGTTTGACTGGGGGTGTACGTGACATTCCCGTCACATACAATTTCCCGTTGCAAAGTGTACAGTTCTATGGTGTTTAGCGCGTTCCCAAGCGGGTGTAACGAACACCTCTCTGGTCTTAGGTTCTATGTCCCCATGCCCGCCCATCGACCCCAGCCTCTGGGGAGGGGACACGGAAGCACAGTGGAGGAGTTGTGGAGACTGGTGTTGGAGAAAACCCCAACGCTGGTCGTTCCTCTTGATTTTTTGGCATTTGGTGAGGAGTTGGCTCCAGCACCGATCTTGGTTTCACGGTTTTCTGAACCTCTACATGTTTGGGGTGATCCTATCAGCAAGCTTAGAAGCTATGGGAGACTCCAAAGACAGTCCCCACAAACCCTTTGTTTCTGGAAAGCCTTCCCTCACTAAGTTCCAGGGTCAAGGCTTGCTAAGGAAAGATTTTCTTTCTCTCTCTCTCTTTTTTTTTTTTTTTTTGGTTTTTCAAGACAGGGTTTCTCTGTGTAGTTTTGGTGCCTGTCCTGGATCTCACTCTGTAGCCCAGGCTGGCCTCCAACTCACAGAGATCTGCCTGCCTCTTCCTCCCGAGTGCTGGGATTAAAGGCGTATGCCACTACCACCTAACAAGGCAAGATTTTCTAACTTGGTACACAGACTATTTTATCCTAGTCCTATAGCCTATGAGCTGAGAGGGCCCTTAAGGTGTGAGTGCCACTTGCTGATAGTGTCATTTTGTCTTATGCAGTTTTCAAGGGAAATGGCAAGACACCTGATGACCTGCATGCCATCTTTCTACATTTACCCCCACCCCTTCCTCCCCAGGACCTCGGGAATGCTTTAAAGAAAGGGAAGGAAGGCGCTGGGGAGGCGGCTCAGTTGGTTAAGGACTCGCAGGCAAACTCGAGGTCCTGAGTTTGATCCCCAGTAGTCATGAAAAAAGCTGGGCATGGTGGTACGGGAGGTGGTACAAGAGGAATCCTAGGGTCTACAGGCAAATCTGGCTAAAGGTCCCAAGTGAGAGACCCTGTCACCAAAAGCCAGGGTGTTTGGCAGGTATGGTGATATACTCCTTTAGTCCCAGAACTTGGGGGGCAGAGGGAGGGGGAGCTGTGTCATTTCAAAGCCATCCTGGTCTATACGGTGGGTGTCAGGCCAGCCAAGGCTACACGGTGGTAGTGAAGCCCTCTAAACCAGCCAACCAAACCAAACCAAAAAGCCAAGGTGCTTGGCTTCTGAGAAAGGACACGGGAAAACTTCTGGCCTCCACATCCCCAATACACACAGGAACATATACCTTCCCTGACAAAAGCTCTTCTGAACTAACTGATGCTAGCTAGCTTCCAGGGAGGGAAAAGCCTTTAGTTACAGTTGCAAACTCTTGTTGACCTTCCCCAGCCTCCAAATTCCATTCAAAGCTCCCTTCCCCAGACATGGACCAGACAACTTAATGAAGGCATTTCTATCTGCGCCCTAATGAATAGGGACTCCTGGGCTGGTTAGGCCCAGTTCTGCCACCGACTCATAAAAGTAACCTTTGACAAGTGCCCGGACTTCAGTTTTATCATCTATGAAGCAATTGTTGCCCTAGTGAGGAGAGATAATGTCGGGGCTAGAGCTTTGAACTGGCAAAGGCATTCCTCAGAACATCATAATTATTTCCTCCGTCATGGCAGCAGCAGCAGTCTCTCTGGCAAAGGCTGCTGAGGAGCAGGGCAGGCTGATGGGTAGGTGCTGTTCTGACTACTCACAACGGGGTAGGCTTCGTGATGGGTAAAAGAGAATCAAAGAGGAAGTCTCTGGGAGTGGGCTCAGACAAGGAAGTAGGCTCAGACATGTAGATGCCTTAGACTGTGGAGTAAATCACAAAAAAATGGGGAGGTGGGAATCAGCATGTTTCGGGGCAGTCGGTGGCTTGCTTTCCAGTGTTCTTAAAGGTGGGGCTATCGGCTGGATAAACTCTTCAGTTCATGGGTCCCATGTAACTCATTTAGCAGATATTCATTAGGTGCCTAGCAAGGCATCGGCCAGGGCAAACTGGGTAGCAATAACTGTGAAAAAAATATACTAACCTACCCATAGGGAGTATAGCATCGTCTAGGCAAACAGAGAAGACAGGAGGTAGACAAAAGCCACCGACTGAAGATGTTACTACCCAGTACAGTGGTGCACACCCTCGGGTACTTGGGAGGTAGAGGCAGTAGGCTCAGGAATTCAAGGTCATCATCCTTGGTCTCAGTGAGTTTTGACACCAACCTGGGTTACACGAAATCCTGTTGCCAAAACAAACAAAACACAAACTGGGCTGGACAGATGGCTCAGTGGAAGAGTGTTCCTGCTCTTGTAGAGGACCCAAGTACAGTTCCCAGCACTGAGGTCCAGCAGCTCACAACTGCCTGTAATTCCCACTTCAAGGGATCAGAGGCCTCAACTATATTAAAACAACAACAATAACAAAAAAGCTGGGCGGTGGTGGCTCAGGCCTTCAATCCCAGCACTCAGGAGGCAGAGGCAGGTGGATCTCTGACTTTAATCTAGGCCAATCTGATCTATATAGTGAGTTCCAAGCCACCAAGGGCTATATAACAAAATCAAATATCAGTGAAGCAGAATGGGTATTCTAAACTCCCTTTTTAAAAAACTATGTGTGTGTTTTGCTTGCACACATATCATCTGTGCACCATGTGTATGCAACAGAGGTCAAAAGAGAGCATCAGATCGCCGGAACTGGAATGACAGACAGTTGATAGCTGCCATGTGGGTGCTGGGAATTGAACTGGGTCCTTCAGAAGAGCAGCCGCTGCTCTTAACCACTGAGTCATTTCTCCAGCCTCAAAATGTGTACTCTACGTGGGGGAGGGATTCTGGTCTGGGAAGCCAGGGAGAGGCTTTGTGAAGGACAGGGGTTGAGCAAGATTTGGGCCTTGCAGAGATGGCAGAGCAGTACTCAATACAGCTTGGGCAAAATCTGTGGTAGCCAGAGCACCTCCAAGGGATCACTGGATGACATATTAAAAGGCTGGGTTTAAGATGCGAGAAATCAGGAGAGTGGGAAATGGCCAGACTTTCCTGTCACCTCTTCTCTACTTAAGAGCTTCCAGCTCTAATTCCAGAATCTGAGGGTTTCACTTGGTCCTTCCAGAAACTCTCGGCCTCCTTTTCACCTGACCAAATGGTGCCTAAATCCCAAGGTGGGATTTCTCTTCTAGAAGTCCTGGCACCACCACTTCATTCCCAAAGAACCTCTGAACTAGAACTCTTTATGGCTTGTCTCCACTGTATAGTAAGCATCCAGAAAGCCAGAATGGACCTGTTACTCTCGTTCACAATCAGACACATACACATAAGCTACCAAAGAACCTGGCACACAGACTCCCCTCAATCACTAATTACTTTATTTTTTTCGATACAGGGGTTCTCTGTGTAACAGCCCTGGCTGTCTTGGAACTCACTTAGAGACCAGGCTGGGCTCAAACTCACAGAGTCTGCCCGACTCTGTCTCCCGAGTGCACCACACCTGGCTTCAATCACTAATCTTACCGTTCACTGCCAGCTGGTCCCTAGCGAAATGCACTGGGAAAAAAGTATGGGCTGTTTAGCCTGACACATCTTTGAGTCTGGGCTTTGTCACTTTTTTTCACTTTTTTCCATAGTGTGACCTACAGTCAGTCACTTGACCTCTCAAGACTTCATTTTCTTTATTTGTATGTAGGGAATAACGCACGGCACCCAGGGGTATGGTAAATGGTAGTAATTGATGGTTATTATTGCTATGGCTCCCATGAGTTGGCAGGATCAGATGGGTCACAGAACCTCGGACTGGGTCTCTGAAACACTCTGTTAATGGAGTCATCTCCTTCCAGCAGCTTCCTGGTCTCCTCACAAGTCTATGGGGCTGCTTGCAATCCCTTTCTCCAGGCAGGCTTTCTCTGCTCCCCTCAGAGAGCAAGTAGTTGCTGACTCTCTCAGGGCTGTCCATGCCTTGCACTCCATCAGTCAATAGAGATAAATTACAAAATCATTTGTTTTATTTGTTCTTGTTACCTTGAGGGCTGTGTGAAATCGCCTTGCTTTTGAAAGCCACATTTGCATATCTCTATGCTCAGTCAAAGGCTGCAGCTGTGGGTTCACTGCAATTTAAATATTAATAAAACCTCCTAAACCTCTAGCTGGATTTTTTTTTTAAACTAGTCTGGCCCTTCTGCTCCTAGGTGGCTAATATAATATAATCTTTGTCCTTGGCTTTGTTTATTCTTAAAGGGCCATTGTGGAGTTAACTGAAGCCGGCTGCTGCAACTATGGAGATAAGAACCATTTACAAGCCCACCAACCTTATTTATTCTTTACAGGACCCAAGATTTAGGATCTTATTCCCCTTATCTCAGCTTGTGGTTCTTAGACTTGAGTCTGTTGCAGTCTCCCAGGTCACTGGGTAGGCCCTACCTGCCATGGTTGCTGGTTCAGCGGGTCTGGGCAGGGCTGGGAATCTGCATGTTTAAGTTCTTAGGTGATGCGGTTGCCCCACCCCAAGGTCACCATCAAGGGGGAATGTTTTGAAACCACTCGACTAAGATGCATGTTACCATGTCATTTAGGTCTCTGAAATCAGGTGTTCAAAGTTTGTGCCCTTCAGCCACGTTAGGGACCGTCACTTAGGTTTTCATTCAGCATCAGCTTCTTGGGATACAAAGTTGAAAAACCCCATTTTATGTTTTGTGTCTGTATGTGCACACAAGTGAGCCACAGGGCTCATGTGACCAAAAGACAACTTGTTTGAGTCAGGTCTCGCCTTCCACCATGTGGGTTCCTGGGGTCGGGGAGGCAAATGTTAACCTGCTCAGTCATTTCACCAGCTGTTTCTTGTTTTGTGTTTTTGAGACAGGGTCTCCTGTAGCTCCAACTGGAATAGTGATCCTTCTGCCTCAGCCTCCTATGTGTTTAAGTTACAGGTTGTGAGCTACCACTCCCAGCGTAAGCAGAGCCTTTTGCCTCAGTTGCCCAAGTGCAAATAAATAGGTGTGCATCACCTTGCTAGGTGAGGACTAGCTTCCAGATTCCTCAAGCCACACATGCTCTTTGTAGAAACCAGCTGTTTTCAGTTTTCTTTAACTCTTAGCCTGCCAGGCGCATCTCTTTAATGTTCCCTTGTTTTTAAGCAGATTTTTAGGTTTGCAGGCAGTGGGTATCTGAAGCGGGGTGCAGAGGCCACTCACTCGTTCAGCCAGTTGAAGCCATGGCGAGTGAGCCCCATTTCCTTTGGGCAGCAGGCCTTCTGTGCGGTTTCCTTGGGCACATCTGCAGTCCTCTCGCTCTGCCCTTCTTTCTATGCGTCCACTTTGGAGGCTGTCCTTATCTGCTCCCAGCAGCCTTCACAGGATACATCCTGGGCATCTTGGCTCCTTCCGCCCCAACCATCCCAACACTGATTCCTTTCTTTTTCTCTTGCATGTTTTTGTGCTGATACTTTGTGGATTCTGGTTACATTTTTGAGGAGGGAGATAATCAGCCGGAGTGCTCCTCTAGGCTCCCTCCCTATGCCTGCCCGATAATCCTCTTCCCCTTCCGGCTTCTTTTCGGAATGAGATAAAAGTCAATATAGGAACCAGTTCTCAAATGCTGCTCTGCTCAGAGAGGGCTAGAGATTGCAGGATGGGAAAGCGGGAAGGCAGAGGTCAAAGGAACAAGATTTACTCCATCATCAGATAGAACTCTTAATCTAGGCCAAGTGTCATACACTTGATACATACGTGTCAGACACTCAGACAATCATGTGACTTAATGTATAATGTATTTCAGTTAAATCTGCTCTCACCCAGGATCCCCCGAGAGGCTGGGGTGCTCTTTCTATTGACTTCAGTGTTGTGGGAGAGCAGGTTGACGTCTACCTCAAGTCATAGCTGGTCCCTGGAAAAGACCCATTTAGGAGACTCGAACTCCTGCATATTTCTTACCTGCCTTCACTGACGATGAGACACATCAATCCCCTGATGGGTACTCAGGGAAGAGACAGATCCGGGAGGTCTTGCTTTGGGAAGGCTGAATTGGAAAGTTTTTCTTCTTAAAGATTTCTCTTTTGTCTGTGGCCTGCCTAGGAGTTCATGTGCACTACATGTGTGCAGTGCCTGCAGAGACCACTGGGTCTCCAGGAACTGACGTTAGAATTGTGAGCTACCACCGAGTGCTGGGAACCAGATCCTATCTATGCAAGAGCAGTAGGTAGTCCTGACCATTGACCATCTCTCCAGACCCTTGATTTTTTTTTTTGGGACAGGGTCTCATGTAGCCCTGGCTGACCAGAACTGATCCTCCAGCTTCCACCTCCCAAATACAGGGATTACAGGTGTGAGTTACTATGTCAGGTTTTATGTGGTGCTGGGAATTGAACTCTGAGCTTAGTACATGCTAGGCAAGCACTCTATCAACTGAGCTCCATCTCCAGCCCAGCTCCACCAGCATTTCCTGACAGCTGAAAACAGAGTCAGAAGCTGGGAGCTTGAAGGGAGTAGGAATGATAGCCATGATATCCGAGTTCATGGCCAGCTTGGTCTACAATCTGGTTTCCAGGACAGTCAAGACTACGTAATGGAGACCCAGAGAAAAACCAGCAACAAGTGCTCTTAACTGTGGAGCCACTGCTCCAGCACAGACCTTTAAAAATAATTTAAGGACCTTAATTTACTATTTTTTTTAACTTTTAATTTTTTGACATTTACTTATTTAGTTTGCATGTGCATACACAGGCCATGGCATGTGTGTGTGTGTGTGGAGGTCAGAGGACAACTTACAGGAGTCAGCTCTCTTTCTCTTATGTGGGTCCCGGGGCTTGAACACTGGCGTCAGGTGTGGCAGCAGGCACCTTACCCATTGAATCATCTTGCCAGACCCCCAAACAGTCGTTCTCAGTCAAAGTGTTTGCTATTCAGTTTATTTGCAGTATTAACAACACAACATTCATATAACATACTTTGTACAATCAGGTCTCCCCTGCCCTTGCACACTGGGGGGCCAGGGAAGACCTAGTCCCTCCAACAGCTATAAACAGTCCAAGATAATGAGCTTATGAAAAATACGTCCTCTTCCTTCAGCAAACAAAATTATTTATGAAGCAGTATATGGTTCAGCAATAGGGAGCAAAAGGGAAAAATTACTTCAAAGCAGGCAACAGCTCCTTTCCTGGCGGGATCCATCGTTTACAGACATGAAATATTCATATCAGAGATCTTGGGTGTCAGGAGGAATGCGTTCCTTCGCAGAGTTATAGCAAACACTTTGTTCTTCAGTTATGGGGAATTAGAAGGCTCTCCTGGACACTTGAAAAACTTCATATTCATATCGAATACATTATCTGTCTCTGAACTTCCTCAGTGTCCACTGACACCCAAGACTTGTCCAAGGGCTGTTCTGGTTTTCTTGGTGGGGAGTAGGGAAATATGGGTGTTGTTTGGTGCTGGGTATGGAACCTGGAGCCTTGAGCACTGATTTTCAGTCAAGTCACAGACCTCAAGCAATTTCCCTGAGGGACTTGACTCTTGGTCTTTATGAACATGAGATTTTATAGGAAACAAATTAGGACTACTAGTTATCACTCTTGAGTCAGGGTATTGTATAGCCCACGCTGGCCTTGGACTCATAATACCCCTGTCTCTTCCTGCCAAGGGCAGACCAGCCACTCTACCCTGTCTCTCCAAGAACAATATATCACGAATTAGCATCTTGTTCAAGTGGTGGGGTTTAAATAGACTTAAATTCGTCTCACATGAAACACTTTTTATGCTCAAGACAGATTTCAAAGGGAGACTTAAATCAGAAAACCTTTAAGGGACCCTCACACAGGTAGAGGCCCCTCCCCCCACCAGGCTGATGCTTATAAAATACTTAGTACATAGGATGCGGAAGCACCCAGGAGTGAGATGCTCCCTGGGCATGGAAAGGTCACTTCTTAAACTAATCATTGGGGTCTTGTGGCTCGCTACAGTCATGGCCATGGGTGATATTCTGTACCAGGTAGGCATCCAAATCCCGACATCGGTAGGCGGATATACTGTCCAACACCCAGTCCCACATCACCAGATGTGCCTCACACAGCTGCCCAATCTCTGCTGACAGAACACAAGTAGAGATAGGTGTCAAGTCATTTTTTCAGACCAGACTAATCAATCCACTCAGATCTGATCACATGAACCTTAGGGTTAATCAGGTGGGAAACAAACTGGTGCTCTGGAGCAACACTTCAGGACTTAATCCTCACTCAGAGGCCAGAGCCTCCGAAAACTGAAATAACATGAGCTTCAACATGATAAACGAGAAGCCACCAAAGAGAGCAACAGTGTGGAGAAATATGTTGAGAAAACAAAACACCATAAGTATGATCACCCATGTGTACATGTACATGCACATACACACTTTGTTTTTTAAAGACAGGGTATCACTGTACAGCTCTGGCTGGCCTTGAACTTGACACACAGACCATATACTTGAAACTCAGAGATTGAACTGCCTCTGACACCCAAATGCTGAGATTAAAGGTGTGCACCACCACCACCACCACATCTGGCCTCATATATTACTTTCACAATACAAAACAACAAAGACACCAAAAAGATGGCTCAGGGGGTAAAGGCACTTGTTGCAGAGTGTAACATTCTGAGTTTGAACCCCAGGACACACATGGTGGGCAGAGAAAACCAACTTCTTTAAGTTATCCTACAACCTCCACACATATACACTTACAAGTATGTATCTAAAAGTACTTAGGAGGCTGAGGCAGAAGGACGGCCAAGTATTCGAGACCAGGCTGCATTACATAGCAGGCCAACCAGAAAAAACAAAAAACAAAACTAAAAGAACAGGCCATGAAGGCTGGCAACACCTTTAATCCCAGCACTTGGGAGGCACAGGCAGGTAGAACTCATTGAGTTCCAAGATATAGTGGGTTCCAGGCCAGCCAGGGCCACAGTGAGACCATGCCTCAAAACAAAACCAAACAACAATAACAACAACAAACAAAGAAAAAAAGAAAAGAAAAAGCACCTGAGAACTGTATTAGTCAAGTAAGCACCAGGTAACTAGTGAATCAAACCCACCCAACAGGACCTCAGAGGACGTGAGTGCATAGTACATGGAGACACTTTACCAGGGCAGCCATTCTCTTCTGTCCAGGCACTTGGCTGTATGATCACAATTGGTTGCGAACCCTGCATCCCCAGGAAGAAAAAACGAGTGTCAAAGCAGGGCTTTGGAAAAGCCATGCCCCACTGTCACACGGTCAAAGGACTAGAAAGAAAAGGCTTCCCTCAGTACATTGATTGCTTATAGTTCCCAGGTCCTTCCTCATGCCTCACAGTTGAGTCTTCTGATACAAGTTCACAGGATCTTTAGGGAGGTCCAAAATACTTACCGTGTCATGGGTCAGTGATGAAAGCTCCTTCACCACAGAAGCCCCACACAGTTGTAGCATCTTCTCCAGCTCATCTACAGAGGACGGACGTAAAATGATCATACTGATCCACATACATACCTCATGTCCTCTACAGTCTTCCCTGGAGCAAACCTTCTCAGTGAGCAAGCTATTTTTTTTTTTTCTTAAAGAATAGGAAACCCTAAAATTAGTATGGCTTCTAAGTTAATTTGCCTGCTCTGGTCATTAGCCTCAGGAAGATACTTGCTAGATATGGTTTTGTGTCTCCCAAATGAAACATGTTGAAAAAGAAATCCAGAATCAAATTTCCAATACTTTGCTAAATAGCTAGATACTACGTGTTAAACACTCATCTTTCTTCCTTGCTCCTGCATCCTAATCCGGTGTTGGTAACTGATAATCACAGCCACTGAGAGCGCCATTCTTGAAATGTGAAAAGATGGGAAGGTATTTCATCCAGTGTGTGTGTGTGTGTGTGCCATAGAGAAATCATTGACTGGCATTTGAAAATTTCTAAAACCCCAATCAATAACCAGTAAAGAAAGAAGCAGAATTACAATGCCAGGCCACCTTGCTACCGTTCATCTGCTTATGGCCAGATACTAAGGCAAAGGTTTTCATCCACAGGTCGCGACTCCTTAGGGGGAGGAGTCGAGTGACCCTTTCGGTGTGTGAGGGGGAATATCAGATATTTACATTATGCTACACAACAGTAGCAAAATTAGTTATGAAGTAGTAATGAAATAATCTTGTTATTTAACACAGGAACTGTGTGAAAGGGCACAGCCTAAGGAAGGACGAGAACCGCTTCTCCTACACCACAGGACTCCAGTCCCTGGAGCTGAAGTGAAGGACAGAGAAGGGAACACTTTCATTTTGAAGAGAACTAACCACATCTGCACCTGGACAGGGCTTTTTTTTTTTTTTTTTCCCCCTAAGACAGGGTTTCTCTGTGTAGTTTTGGTGCCTGTCCTGGATCTCACTCTGTAGACCAGGCTGGCTGGACAAGGGCTTTTGATATGCAAGAGTAAAGCATAGTGGTCGTTAACTGTTTTGAGTCGGGGTATCAGGGAGCCCAAGCTTGTGGTGAACTCTCTATGTACTCAAGGATAAACCCAGACTGCTGATCCTCCTGCCTCTGTCTGCCTCCTGAGCTTGGATCACAGGCATGCGTCACTCAGGCCAGCTTCAAAGCAGTTTAATTGTCACACATTTAACATTAAACTGAACTACAGTTATTTATTCATCATGAGCCTCCCTTTCCTCTGGCCCAGACCATAAAACTTCTGTATTAAATGAAGGTGGTCCAGGAAGAAGAGAACTCTTCTTGACACTTAGAAACTCTAGGTTCTTGTGGTTTGTTTTTTCAGGAAATGGTTTCTCTGCGTAGCAGCCCTGGCTGTCCTTGAAGATCTGCCTGCCTCTGCCTCCTAAGTGCTGGGATTAAAGGCTTGTGCCAACACTGCCTGTTTTTTGAGACAGGGTTCTCACCACTTAACCCTGGCTGGCCTCAAACTCAAAATGCTGGGATTAAAAGCATGTCCCAAGGACTGGAGAGATGGCTCAGTGGTTAAGAGTGCTGACTGGTCTTGCAGAGGTCCTGGGTTTGGTTCCAAGCACCCACAAGGTGGCTCACAACCACCCAGATCTAGGAGATCTGACTCCTTCTTCTGACCTCTGTGGGCTTCTGGCACACAAGTGGTGCATATACACATACATGCAGACAAACATCCTTTCACATAAAATTAAAAACACAGTTCTTAAGAGGGCGTGATAGCACAGAGATAGGTGAATTCTGAGTTCGAGGCCAGTCTGGTCTACATACCAAGTTCCAGGACAGCCAGGACTACACAGAGATACTTTCTCAAATAGAAAACAAACAAAATCAAACAAAAATGAATACATCTACAGCAACAAGGGCCTGTGCTGCCATACCTGGCAAAGCCTAGGTTATTCTTGTCCCCACTGCCCTTCCTTAGTCCAAGTGAGCCATAACAGAAGTTCTATCCCACACAAGCACAGAATATGGTATCTTCCCTGAGCTCATGGGAAGTTTATGCTCATCTGTTTGGAGAATGGTTGAGAAAGAAAGTAACTCTAGAACATCTGACCAGTCTGAAACCTCCACATAGGCTGGCCCTGTAGCCCCACAGCCCTCCCAGGCTCTCACCTTTGGGCATGTTGGTGAAGGGTTCACAACAACAGAGTGTTAGGCCTTTGAAGAGCTGTAAGAGAAGAGAGTGAGTGATGGCGTGGAGAGAAAAGAGTACATGCCACATGAGTACAGGTGCCCAAGGGGGCCAGAAGAGCACACCAGAGCTTCTGGAGCTAGGGTTACTGGAAGTTGTGAGTTGCCCAACGTGGGTGCTGGGAACCAAAAGCAGGTCTTTTGAATGAGCAGCAAGCACTAACCACTGAGCTGCCTCTCCAGTCTCTCTCCCCTTTCTGTGAGACAGGATCTTACATAGGCCAGGTAGCCTCAAACTTATAATATAGGTCGGCCTTGAACTCCTGATCATCCTGCTTCCACTCTCAAATGCTGGGATAACAGGAATGTACCACTGTGGCCAGAGTTTGGGTTTTTATAAGAAATAGAGACACCCTGAAATGGAAGAACTGTTCCTTACCACTTGACAATCTCTGTCTCTTTCCCAGAGACAATCCGTTCGATATTCTGAACTGATTTTGGATTCTTTTAAAAAAGAAGACTTATTAGGTAAACAGTGTTCTGCCTGTATGCCAGAAGAAGGGTGGCTGGGAATTGAACTCAGGACCTCTGGAAGAGCAGCCAGTGCTCTTAAACTCTGAGCCATTTCTCCAGCCCCTGATTTCAGATATTATTGAATTATGTATAAAACTATCTACATTCCAGAGTCACTCTTAAAAACAAAACATTATATGTGTGTACGTGTGTGTGCATGCACACATGCACCATATGTCCAAGTGCCTACAAGTGCCCGAGGAGACCAGAAGGTGTCAGATTTCCTGGTGCTGATGTTACAGGCAGGTGTGAGATACCCAGTGTGGATGCTGGGAAGAGCAGGAAGTCTCTTAATCGCTGAGTCCCCTCTCTAGCCCCTATAGTCATTCTCTGTCATTTAAGGGATGAACGTCCTATCTTGTCCCCAGTCAGGTCCAGGCTCATGCTTGGTGACCCTGGTAAAGTGATTTTACTTTTTGTCAGATATGAGGAAAATAAACCAAACATGAACAACCCACTGGTCCTTCTTTACATTTAACGGCAAGAAATTCAAAGCTACTGGATGATGTTTGATGTTGCCCCGGCCAGCAGAGCCATCAATCTCATCTGCACACACCCCTTTTCCCTCCTAGTCAAGTGTCCCTTCCGTCCTTCACACTGCGGTGACAACAGTCACTGCATCTTCAGGTGACCTGGACATTTTAATATTTGTGCAAACCTTTCACCCAGCTGGCCCCAACGTCTGATTTTCTGATGACATAGAATCCGCAGAAACATACCCTCCTAAGGAAAAATGTAATAATTACAGTGCTCATCAGTGCTGCCCAAAGAACTTTCTGTGACACTGGCAATGTCCTGTATCTGGTCTCATAAGGTAGTGAGCCATAAGACATGTGAGGTTGTTAGCATGTGCAATGTGGTTAGTGTGAGTAAGGAACTGAACTTCTGAACTTTTTTTTTTTTTTTTTTTTTCTGAGACAGGGTTTCTCTGTGCAGCCCTGGCTGTCCTAGATCTCTCTCTGTAGACCAAGCTGGCCTCAAATGCACAGAGATCCGCCTGACTCTGCCTCCCGAGTGCTGGGATTAAAGGTGTGTGCCACCAATGCCTGGCTTGAACTTCATTTTTAATCAAGCTTGGAACAACCCTGTGTGTCTAGTAACAACTGTGTTACAGAGTCCAAATTCTCATGTGTATACCAACATGAGTTCTTAGAAAGGGTTTTAAGGTAACATTCTAAAGAAACCTAAATTTTGCCAGTTATTAATATTTTTCTGTTGATACAGGATCTTATCTGTAGTCCAGGCCTCAAATTCACAATCCTCCCATCCTAGCCTTGTGTATTGGGATTATAAAGGAGTGCCAGCAGGCCTAGCATGGATGGATGTATTTTCATATATCATTTGAGTAACTCATTCTTTTGACCATCTTCCCATCCTGTAATGACACGAGAGAAAACCGACTCGGTCGGCTGAGACAGAAAATCAAGGGGTTAAAAACCACGGATGGCTCCACTGGAAATGGCTTCACCCCACATGACCGGCAGAGAAAGAGGGCAGCAGGCAAATCAGTTATTGTTGGAAATGACAGTTCCCACCTCTGCTCTCTCCCTATCTGGAACAATAAAATGGATCCCCGATGTGTGGACAGGACCTAGATGCTCATAAACACGAAAAGTCCCCTTCAGGCAGCCAGCTGGAGCCAAATGCTGCCTTGAGAAATATAAAACATTAGGAATTTTCATATCCAGGCGAACACTGATGAGAGCGTCTAGTTATGAGATAAGGACTCTAAAGCTTCACCTCTACCAATACATTTCTTTGTGAAAATACTGCAGTGGCATTCTCATATCTTCTGAATGTCATTCCTTTGCCCAAGCAGTTTCCATCACTGCTCTCCTGAATGTAAGAGAAATCCCGCAGCACTGGGGTTTCCTGGAAGGAAGGAGGACCCGGTGCTAATTCTGCATGGCCCCAGCTGGGTAAGAACACACGGCTGGCTCACAGAGAACGCCTTTGGGGGAAGGGGAAAAGTAGAAGTAGTGAGGAGCAGCTTTTCTCGGCACCTGCAACAGTTTTTGACAGGCTCAGAGTGAGAGTGGACCAGTCCCAGGGTCCAGAACTCCAGGCTTGGTCTGTGATCCTGTCCAAAGCAGTTTTCCTTTGAAAAGCCGACCTTACTGGTCTCCTCTCAAGTTTCTGCGGAGGAGCAGAAGGTGCTCCGCATGGGAATGTTCTGAAACACCTGCTGGTGCACACTTGAAAGAGAAGAAAAGCAGCCTGGGAACACAAGCACTTATCCAGTAACCTGGGAAAGCAGTTGGCTCAGGCCTGCCAGGCAGGTGTGAAATCTTGTGAAGACTTCTTCCTACAAGGAGGATGCAGTTCTGGCTGCACCACCTGCTATGACATGCTGGAGAGAGTCATCGAGTCCTGCTCTTACTTGCAAAGTTGTTGGGGTAATCTGTTTTTCACCTGCAAAGCCAGCTACAACTTGTGAATTGAGATTTGGAGCTCCACTGCCTGGGTTCCTTCTTCCATCACTCACTAGCTAAGAGACCCCGGGGACCTTAACCTATCTGAACCTCAATTTTCTCATACATAAAATATAGGTAATGCCGGGCAGTGGTGGCGCATGCCTTTAATCCCAGCACTTGGGAGGCAGAGCCAGGCAGATCCCTGTGAGTTCAAGGCCAGCCTGGTCTGATCCAGGACAGGCACCAAAACTACGGAGAAA
>CABHPQ010001354.1:0-22924 GCA_902168405.1 Peromyscus aztecus | reverse complement strand
GACTCGGTCGGCTGAGACAGAAAATCAAGGGGTTAAAAACCACGGATGGCTCCACTGGAAATGGCTTCACCCCACATGACCGGCAGAGAAAGAGGGCAGCAGGCAAATCAGTTATTGTTGGAAATGACAGTTCCCACCTCTGCTCTCTCCCTATCTGGAACAATAAAATGGATCCCCGATGTGTGGACAGGACCTAGATGCTCATAAACACGAAAAGTCCCCTTCAGGCAGCCAGCTGGAGCCAAATGCTGCCTTGAGAAATATAAAACATTAGGAATTTTCATATCCAGGCGAACACTGATGAGAGCGTCTAGTTATGAGATAAGGACTCTAAAGCTTCACCTCTACCAATACATTTCTTTGTGAAAATACTGCAGTGGCATTCTCATATCTTCTGAATGTCATTCCTTTGCCCAAGCAGTTTCCATCACTGCTCTCCTGAATGTAAGAGAAATCCCGCAGCACTGGGGTTTCCTGGAAGGAAGGAGGACCCGGTGCTAATTCTGCATGGCCCCAGCTGGGTAAGAACACACGGCTGGCTCACAGAGAACGCCTTTGGGGGAAAGGGAAAAGTAGAAGTAGTGAGGAGCAGCTTTTCTCGGCACCTGCAACAGTTTTTGACAGGCTCAGAGTGAGAGTGGACCAGTCCCAGGGTCCAGAACTCCAGGCTTGGTCTGTGATCCTGTCCAAAGCAGTTTTCCTTTGAAAAGCCGACCTTACTGGTCTCCTCTCAAGTTTCTGCGGAGGAACAGAAGGTGCTCCGCATGGGAATGTTCTGAAACACCTGCTGGTGCACACTTGAAAGAGAAGAAAAGCAGCCTGGGAACACAAGCACTTACCCAGTAACCTGGGAAAGCAGTTGGCTCAGGCCTGCCAGGCAGGTGTGAAATCTTGTGAAGACTTCTTCCTACAAGGAGGATGCAGTTCTGGCTGCACCACCTGCTATGACATGCTGGAGAGAGTCATCGAGTCCTGCTCTTACTTGCAAAGTTGTTGGGGTAATCTGTTTTTCACCTGCAAAGCCAGCTACAACTTGTGAATTGAGATTTGGAGCTCCACTGCCGGGGTTCCTTCTTCCATCACTCACTAGCTAAGAGACCCCGGGGACCTTAACCTATCTGAACCTCAATTTTCTCATACATAAAATATAGGTAATGCCGGGCAGTGGTGGCGCACGCCTTTAATCCCAGCACTTGGGAGGCAGAGCCAGGCAGATCCCTGTGAGTTCAAGGCCAGCCTGGTCTGATCCAGGACAGGCACCAAAACTACGGAGAAATCCTGTCTTGAAAAACAAAAAAAAAAAAAAAAAAGTACACATTCCAGTATTGTAAAATTGTTGATTATGAGTCACTTCCATTCTGTGTCCACAGCTGTCCCATGCACACCCTGCTCATAGCACTTACTGTGCCACTCAGAGAAAAGGGGGGGGGGGGGAAGAAGAAAAAAAGGTTTTAGGTAAATTTTTTGAGGTTTTTTTTTTTTTTTTGTGTAGCCCTGGTTGTCCTGGAACTCACTCTGTAGACCAGGCTGGCCTTGAACTCAGAGAGCCACCTGCTTCTGTTTCCTAAGTGCCGGGATTAAAGACGTGCACCACAACTGCCTTAGATTCCCATCTTTGAAATTTAAACTCCATCACTATCAGCTGAGATCTCAACCTCAGTCTGGAACCTAAATTACAACTACCACTCTAAGCTTTATGTCCTCTTATGGGGCAGACAGAGGCAATCTTTGTTTGCCGTGTTGGGCTGAGAGAACAGAAACTGTCTCCATCACACAGCCAGAACACAAGCATGCAATGTGCCTTACCAGGTAAAGACCAATATTACCATAGCAGCTGGCTGCAGAGCCCTAGGTGGGGGTTTCTGTAACACACAAGAGGAACTTTACCTTTTCCTGGGATTCTCTGGATCGTTTTGGACCTTGGTGGTTTCTCCCAGTCACAACATCTCCTTTGACTTCAAATTCATGCTGAAACCAAACACAGAACTGTTATCAGTTGCGTGGAGAGATGACCCAGCTGTGAAGAGTGTATACTCATCTCGCAGAGGACCAGAGTTTGGTTCTTGGTTCCCATATCTGGTTGCTCACAACCACCTATAACTCCAGTTCCAAGGGGAACTGACACAGGCTTCCACAGGCACTGTAATTAGATGTGTGTACACACACACACACACACACCCACACACACACACACACACACCCACACAAGTAAAATGAAAAATTGGGCCATGTGGCTGAGTACAATGTACCAGGCTAGCCAGGACTATCATGAAACCTTGTTTTCTTTGTCTCTGTCTCTCTGTCTGTCTCTCAACAAGGCTATGCAACCTGGCTAGCCTAGAACTCAATTTGTAGACTAGGCTGGCCTTGAACTCAGAGATTTGCTTGACCCTGCCTCTTCCCAAGAGCTGGGATTAAAGTCCTATGTCACCATACCCAGGTGAGACCCTGTCTTAGAAAAAATTAAAAAAAAAAAAAAATTCATTCTTGCCTGCAGTGGTGGCACACATCTTTAATCCCAGCACCTGGGAGGCAGAGGCAGGCAGATCTCTGTGAGTTCAAGGCCAGCCTGCTCTACAAAGAGAGTTCCAGGACAGCCAAGGCTACACAGAGAAACCCAGTCTTGAAAAAAACTACACACACAAAAATTCATTCTTATTTTTTATTTTATGTGTATGAGTGTTTTGCTTGTATGTATGTATGTGTACATGTATACCATACGCATGCATGGTACCCAAAGACATTAGATCCCCTTGAACTGGAGTTACAGATAGCCGTGAGAATCCTTGAGGCTGCTGGAATAAAACCCTGGTTCCTAGCCGGGCGTGGTGGCGGCCTTTAATTCTAGCACTCAGGAGGCAGGGGCAGGTGGATCTCTGAGTTTGAGGCCAGCCTGGTTTACAGATTGAGTTCCAGGACAGGCAGGGCTACACAGAGAAACCCTGTCTTGAAAAACCACCACCAACAAAACAAACCAAAACAAAACACAAAAAACTCTGGTTCCTTGGAAGAATAGCAAATGCTCTTACCCACTGACTGCTCTTCCAGAGGACCCAGGTTCAATTCCCAGCACTCACAACTGTCTGTAACTCCAGTTCCAGGGGATCCAGCACCCTCACACAGACAGACATGCAGGCAAAACCACCAATGCACGTAAAATACACTGTGACCAGAGAAAGGAAGGCCACATTCAATGAAGTACTTATAGGTATTCAAAATCACCAGTTTTGACCAAAGATAAGGATTTTTTTTTTCCTGTTTTTTCGAGACAGGGTTTCTCTGTGTAGCTTTGCGCCTTTCCTGGAACTCACGCTGTAGACCAGGCTGGCCTAGAACTCACAGAGATCTGCCTGCCTCTGCCTCCCGAGTACTGGGATTAAAAAAATATTGTTATTCTATGGGCTAGATATGATGACCAGGATCTCAGTTGCTAAAAATCAACGAATCAGAGCAAAGTTTTTATTTAGCTATTTAGTTAGTGTGTGGTACACTGTAGACATCAGCGGACAACTGGCTGAGGCTGGCTCTCTCCATCCACTGTGTGGGTCCTGAGGTTTGTCAAGCTTGGCAGCTAGTGCCTTTACCTAATTAAGTCACCTCAACAGCCGAAAGTGAATCTTTGTTGAAATTACCAATCAGCTTTCATCTCACTGGGACTTGATTTTTTTCAATGTATTTTAATTTCTAACATCTATCTCTTCTCAAAGCATTCACTTAGCATTTAGATGAAACTGCTAACGCTGTGCTGTTCTAAGGATAACTGGAGGATTCTGGATCACGTAAATCAATTGTATATTGTCATCTGAAGAAATTAGGGCTTTCCAGAGTTCTGTTGAAAGATTTACAGTTAATGAAGAAGTCAAAATAATAAAACGCGGCCAGTGAGACGGCTCAGCAGGTAAAGGTTCCTGCCACGAAGACTGACAACCTAAGTCCCAACCCAGAACCCATATAAAGGTAGTAGACACTACAGAGTTGTCCTCTGATCTCCACACAAACGCTTTCATACACATGCACGCATAAAATTTAAAGGATATAACACACATTTAATATTCTGAAGAAACTCCAGTGTTTTTCATAGTAAATGAAAATAATAGTAATAATAACCAGGTGTTGGAGGTACACGCCTTTAATCCCAGCACAGAGAGTGGGCAAGGCTCTTGCTGTCAAACTTGACACCCTGAGTCTGTTCCTCAGACTCCACATGGCAGGAGGGAGCCATCTTCCGACGCCTACACGTTTTCCTCTGACCTCCACACGTGCCAAGGCACACACCTTCCCCCCAATAAATAAAGTCAAACAAACCCCAAAATAGAAAACCTCTCCATGCTTCCAATTATCCTAAGAATAAAATTCAAAGTATTACTGTGGTTTAACACAAAATCTTACCTGATCTAGTCCTTGTCTTTGATTTCTTACCTCTCACCTAATCTGTGCCCCTACACAAAATTCACCAATTCCCTATCTTCAACTATAATGGTCTAGTTTTCTTTAATAAACCAAACTCACTCCTACATCCAGATCTATTGTTTGTTTTTTGATTTGTTTTTTTCAAGACAGGGTTTTTGTGTGTAGCTTTGGAGCCTGTCCTGGGACTTGGTGTTAGACCAGGCTGGCCTTGAACTCAGAGATCTGCCTGCCTCTGCCTCCCAGGTGCTGGGATTAAAGGCGTGTACCACCACCACCTGGTTATTATTACTATTATTATTTTTCAAGACAGGGTTTCTCTGTGTAGCCCTGGCTGGCCTGGAACTTGCAGAGGAACAATCTTTTTATATACTATAAGCTATTGGCTAAGCATCTATAATTAATATTAAGTCTCTGTCTGGTTAGTTATTTGGAAGCCAGTGGGAGCTCTGTAGAGAAGGCTGGCCTCGAACTCACAGAGATCCATGTGCCTCTGCCTCTGAAGTGCTGGGATTTAAGGTGTGTGCCGTCACACCAGATTACATCCAGATCCTTATGCTTTCTGAGCTGACCTGTAAGAGTTGTTCTCTACATTCCTCAAAGAGAATTCTTTCTTGTTATTTAGGTCCCAGCTCAGTCGTTTCACAAAGACTTTGCCTGGCCTCTGTAGCTGAGGTAGGTAACCCTCGACTCCAGACAATCGCTAGTCTGTTGTCCATCAAAGCATTTATTGGTATATGAAATTTATCTATTTTTTGTATATCTTCCCTTACTAGGGCAAACACCATTCCAGAATAGGGAGTTGGTCATTCTTGTTTACTGTGGTATTATTCCTAGTAACCAACACTTGGTAGGCTCCCAATAAATGGTCACTCAATGAAATTAAAATCAACAAAAGTATCATTTAATTATGAACATACTGAGTAGTATATAAAAGTTTTAAGCAGATTCCACTAATTTTGTTTGTGTGATCTATCATCATCATCAGCTCTTGGCTGTTCTAAAATTATTCTTCCTCCTACCTGCTTACTATTTATTTCTCATTGTTCTTAGTATCATAAAAAAGCAGCATTTCTTGGAAGGAGGCCAATTTCTAAACAGATACATCAGCACATTAATTTTTTTTTTTCTGACACAGGGTCTGAGGTAGCTTATGCTGGCTTTGAACTCATCATGTAATTTAAGGACGACTGAACGTCTCATCCTGCGGCTCCCACTCTCTAGGACTGAAACTACAAGCATGTGTAATTCTTTTTTTTTTTCTTCTCTCTCTCTCTCTCTCTCTCTCTCTCTCTTTCTTTTTTTTCTTGACAGGGTTTCTCTGTGTAGCCCTAACTGTCCTGGACTCTCTGTAGACCAGGCTGGTCTTGAATTCAGAGATCCTCCTGCCTCTGCCTCCTGAGTGTTGGGATCAAAGCCGTGCACCACCACCACATGGCTGTAATTCATATTTATGAGGTGCTGGGGATCAAACCCAGGGCTTCATGCATGTCAAACAAGAACAGCCAGCGGTGGTGGTGGTGGTGGTGGTGGTGGTGGTGGTGGTGGTGGTGGTGCAGCACACCTTTAATCCCAGCACTCGGGAGGCAGAGCCAGGCAGATCTCTGTGAGTTCAAGGCCAGCCTGGTCTACAAATTGAGATCTAGGACAAGCACCAAAACACCACAGAGAAACCCTGTCTCGAAAAAAGGGAAAAACAAAACAAAACAAAAACAAAAAACAAGAACAAACTAAGCCCATCCCCACCCAAAGTCTTTTTCTTTAACAATGCTGAATTAACTAGCTTCCTACAAAGGTGTACACTTACAAGAGGCAGGAGGAGCTTGCTGTGGTGGAACACATCCTAAAATGCCATAATCCTAATACTTGGGAGGGACAGAGGCAGGAGATTAGGAGTTCCAGACCATTCCAAGATATGAGACTCAAAAAAAGTGGGGGAGGCTGTTTCTGATTATTTATTAAAAAAAAAAAAAAAAAAAAAGGGTTTGGGTTTGGAGAGATGGCTCAGAGGTTAAGAGCACTGACTGTTCTTCCAGAGGTCCTGAGTTCAATTCCCAGCAACCACATGGTGGCTCACAACCATCTGTAATGAGATCTGGTGCCCTCTTCTGGCCTGCAGGGATATGAGCAGGCAGAACACTGTATACATAATAAATAAACAACATAATAAATAAATAAATATTTAAAAAAAAAGAATTAAATTTATAAAAAAAAAAAAAAAAAAA
This sequence comes from Peromyscus aztecus, assembly GCA_902168405.1. Taxonomy (NCBI): domain Eukaryota; kingdom Metazoa; phylum Chordata; class Mammalia; order Rodentia; family Cricetidae; genus Peromyscus; species Peromyscus aztecus. The sequence continues at coordinate 16,292 of CABHPQ010001354.1, read as the reverse complement.
AAAAAAAAAAGCCAGGCTCAGCCAGGCAGCGACGCATGCCTTTAGTCGCAGTACTCAGGAGGCAGAGACGTGGATCTCTGTGAGTTTGAGGCCAGCCTGATCTTCAAAGTAAGTTGCAGGACAGTCAGGGCTGTTACACAGAGAAACCCTGTCTTGAAAAATAAAAACAAAAAGACAGGCTCTTGTTATGTAGTCCAGTCAGGCCTCAAACTCCCGAGTATCAGTATTACAGATATATATCACCTCATCTGGCTCTGGAGGTGGCTCATTATTTGTTCCTATGAATCTTTATTTTGTACATTCCTTTTTTTCTACAAAGAAAAGACTCTCTTTTACACTCTAGAATGAATAAGAATGGTATTTCCCAGCCTGCACTGCATCACTCTCAATGTCCCCTCATTGAGGAAAAGATGTGTATGGAAGGGAGAAAGGAACACCAATACCAAGTGTCTCTGGTTAGTTCGTATCAAATACCTACCACATCCAGAAGTTTTCTTTCTTGAATAGACCGGATCACCCCTGAAGAGAACACCGAAAAGGTAAGTTATGGAGAACAGAACAACAGGTTCCTTTGGTGGAGGTGGGAAGTCCAGCGATTCACAGGAGAACAGACTCTTTAATAAGCCTGTGGCAGATTTCCTTCTGGAGACAGCTGCTGCTTCATTTAAACACTATAAAAGTGCTGCTGCACATGGATTCCTGCCTACTATGAAATAAATCCCTGTTCCTATGCTAACACTGTTAAGAGAAGATCAGGTCCCATTAGTTAGAAATCCACTTTCTCAACACCACCAGCCTATCTGAACAAAGCCATATGCATTTAAAGACAAAGCTAGTGTTATGTTAAAGACCTTTTGGTAACTCAGACTCAGCATCAGCAGAAACCTCAGGTGTTAAAATGCAATTCTGAGGTGTTAAAGGGAGGAGCAGACACACTGCGTTGTACTTACATGAATAACTAACTATCCATTTGCCTCCTGCAATTCCCAGAAAATACTTCAGTGTCCGTTCACACACAAGCTCAGCATCTGCAGAATGAAAAACACCCAAAGGGTTAGAAAGACAGAAGTAGGAGGTGCTGCCCAAGAAGCTGGAGCCCAGCTCTGCTCTCAAGATCAACCTGGAACGGTGACTCCAGTGACTCCAGTACCCCTGAGATAACATCAGAAGCCAGAGCATCACCAACGGTAACTGTTGGGAGTGGGCTTTGGAAGCTTGGAAGCCGCAGATGCCATGTTAGGACCGGAGATGCCAATGCTAGCTAGAGTTCTTTCCTATGTTAACTAGGACTAGTGATTAATGTGAGTGGAGCTCTACTTTACCAGAGAGCAATATGTAAGAGAAGAAAATAGTGTTGAAGTCCTAAATTTGAAAAAAAAAAAAAAAAAAAAAAAAGACACACAAAAAAATGCTAAATCAGAAACGCCAATGTGACAAGTTCACCCCTGCAGTCTCTCCCTGGGGACCCTGACCCCTTGTATTACTGAGAGGGACAGGAAAACAGTCTCGTCACAGCTATTCCCCTTGCTATGTAGGTATTTCAATAAGCAGTAGCTGAGAATCTGTTTATTGCCTAGTGTTTCAAAGGTCCCTTTGAAGAACTAAGCAAACTGAGAAAACCCCATTAAAACAGGAGAAATGTATTCAACTAAATCCCAAACACAGCAGGCCACCTGCAAGTAGTGGAAGCGGCCATTCTGCCTCACAGAATTCCTCATAGTTTTTGAAGCTTCTTGTTTAAATGCTATAAAAGCTGATTTTAGTTCACAAGCAACAAATGCTGTATTGCCTTTGACTTTAAAGAGTTACTTTAGATTTAATTTGTGTTTTAAAGCTCTCTCTCACCCTTTATCACCTTTGATTCAAACCTATTTCTTAAAATACACTAAAATTTAATGACATTCCTCTCTCAAACAGTACTCAGCTTGCCATATCTTGTCCTGGCACCTGATTCCAATGAGCACTGCCCTCTGGTACAGTTTTCATGCACGAGAAACCTAGATTTTAGCACTCTCAAGGCAAAGAGTCAAAGAGCTTTGGACTCTGTGGTGAAGCCTAGAGCTCTGTGGTAGTCTGAATGTAACTGGCCCCCATAATCCTGAAGGGAGCGGCACTATTAGGAGGTGTGGCCTTGTTGGAGTAGGTGTAGCCTCATTGGAGGAAATGTGTCACTGTGGGGATGAGCCTTGAGTCTTCCTATGCTCAGGATACCGCCCACTGTCTCAGACCACTTCCTGTTTCCTGCAAGTGTAGGACTCTCGGCTACCTTGCCAGCACCATGTCTGCCTGTGTGCCACCAGGCTCCCACTATGGCAATAGACTGAACCTCTGAACTCTAAGCAAGCCACCCGATTAAACGTTTCCTTTGTAAGAGTTGCCGTGGTCATGGTGTCTCTTACAGCAATAGAAACTTTAACTGAGACAGGCTCTAAGGACAGAGATACCCCAGAATGGGCAAGCGTACACCGGAAAACCAATTCTGTTAGCAAGGCTTAGAGTGCAGTCATAATTTGTACCTCCCACATTCCCGTGCAGTTTTCTGACTTTCTGAGTCTTACAATAATTCTTCAGATGCTTAAAGATGGATATCCAAGCCCCATGAGTCTTCACATTCCTTTATCCTCTGCCAAACAGCACTTTTATTAAAAAGAAAACTTTTTTTTTAGATTTATTTTATGTATGACTGTTTTGCTTACATGTATGTTTGTGTATCACATGCATGTATGGTGCCTGAGGTCACAAGAGGGTGTTGGATCCTTTGGAACTAGAGTTATGGATGGTTGTGAGTTGTCATGTGGGTGCTGGGGATCAAACCTGGATCCTCTGCAAGAACAAGTACTCTTGGGCCATTGCTCCAGCCCTCCAGCATTATTTTGAGTTTCTTTTCCCCATCTACCTCTTGATACATTCTAAACTTTTTTTTTTTTTGGTTTTTTGAGACAGGGTTACTCTGTAACAGTCCTGGCTGTCCTGGTCACTCTGTAGACCAGGAGGGCCTCAAACTCACAGAGATCTGCCAGCCCCTGCCTCCCAAGTTCTAGGATTAAAGGTTTGCACCACCACCTCCTGGCCTTTCTAAGCTTATTAGTGCCACAGTGAAAACACTGTGTTCAGCACAGAAAATATTACCTAGACAGTCACTCCAGCAGAAGATTCATCAAAGGCTAGACCCTACTTCTCTTGCTACATGTACCAGGCTTGTATTAACGCAGGCCAGTTTCACATAAGCTTTTCAGCAGCCCTGAAATGTTGACTCAGATTTTACACAGTCAACTGAAAACTCTCAGAGGTATCTTATACACGCACAATTAGGACTGAAAAAGGAGAGAGCATATGACAGGTGAGCAGCCCCACTCTTGCCCTCCTTCCCACGTTAAGGTTACAGGACACACACCCCGTACACTCAGCCAGGAGCCACGTGTACTAGCTACTCCCACAGTGTGAGAGATGGAGACCCACTTCCACCCTGCTCTCTTTGCCTGACTTGCTCTTCCACGACCCAGTCACTGTTCTCGACCCACTGAACTCCAAGCAGGCACACAGGAGGTGGTTGGGCAGTTCATCTTGTCACACTGCAAATTCTAACCCAGCATAAGGTCATACAAGAGTACTGTCTTTATAAAACAGTAACTGACTATTGGGAGACTTCATCCATGGCACGCTTACACAAAGGCAGTCTCAACACTGATCTGAAACGCTAGGCCCAAAAGTATTTTTGGAAAATTTGCATATATATGGGACATCTTTCGTGCATAACACAAATCCATTTTTTGTTGTTGCTTCATTTGTTTTTTGAGACAAGGTCTTGCTTATAGTCTAGGTTGGCCTTGAACCTCTGATCTTCTTTCCTCAGTCTCCTGAATGCTGGGATCAAAGCTTTGAGTTACTACAGCCAACTTGTTGATGTTTTATATACATATCCTAAGGGTAATTTTTTATTTATGGTGCTAGAGATAGTACCCGGGGCAGTGGTTCTCAATCTTCCTAATGCTGTCACCCTTCAATACAGTTCCTCATATGGCAATTCCCAAGCATGAAATTATTTCCATTGTTACTTCATAAGTGTAATTTTGCTAGTTATGAATCATAATGTAAACATTTGTGTTTTCTGATGGTCTTAGGTGACCCCTGAGAAAAGGTCTTTCAACCCCATTGGGTCACGACCTACAAGTTGAGAACCAATGACCTAGGGCCTTGTCCATGCCAACTAAGTGGTACTCTTCAACAAGCTCGTCTGCAAACCCGAAAGGCAACTTTACACACCATGCTTCGTGTGCCTACATCCTACTATGAACTGTGGCACGAAGAGTAATTTTCCATTTGCAATGCTATGTCCACATTCAAACAGTTGTAGAGTTTGAATCTGGGGATTTCAATTTTTTATTTATATGGCTCTTAATGTGGTTTATGAGATAAAAGCAATATAGTCTGTAAAGGTTTGTAGTATACCTGTTTTTATAATGACATGCGTAGTCTCTTCAGTAATTACATCAGTTAAAGTGAGGCGGTATTTTTCAGCAAACTTTTGCACAATCATCTGAAACAAAAATCAGACATTGAATTATGTTAAGTTAGGGGCTGGAGAGATGGCTCAGTAGTTAAGAGCACTGGCTACTCTTTCATAGGACCCAGGTTCAATTCCCAGCAACCACATGGCGGCTCACAACTGTCTGTAATGCCAGTTCCAGGGGATCTGGTACTCTCACACTAACATACATGCAGACAATACACCAATGCACATAAAATAAATAAAATCTTTTTTTTCCCCCCAAGACAGGGTTTCTCTGTGTAGCTTTGGTGTCTTTCCTGGAACTTGAGGCTGGCCTCGAACTCACAGAGATCTGCCTGGCTCTGCCTCCCGAGTGCTGGGATTAAAGGCATGCTCCACCACTGCCCAGCCATAAAATCTTAAAAAAATTATGCTAAATTATCTCAGGTACACAGCTTAGAGTATTAGTTATTCTAATTGAGTCTCCTTTCTCAGAAAAGGCACACTCTAAAAATTTTTTAAATGTCCATTGTGTGTTTGTGTATGTGCATGCACTGCAGTGTGCACTCGGGGTCAGGAGCCAGCTCTGTGGGGCTGGTTATGTCCATTGTGCGTTTGTGTACGTGCATGCACTGCAGTGTGCACTCGGGGTCAGATGCCAGCTCTGTAGGGCTGGCTCTCTCCTTCCACTCCCTTGGGTGTTTTGGGGATTGAACTCAGGTCGTCAGGCTTACATGCAAACACTTTTACCTGTTGAGTCACCAGGATCACCTTGCCCTGGCTTTGAAAAATATAACATGATTGAAGTCTCAAAATTGGTAACTTAACAAAAACTATGCCACCAGGTATGGTGGCGCACAACTTTAAGCCCGGTACTCGGGAAGCAGAGGCAGGCAGATCTCCGTGAGTTCAAGGCCAATCTGGTCTTAAAACTGAGTTCTAGTCCAGCCAGGGCTACACTGTGAGATCTTTTCTTAAAGAAGTAAACAATACCCGCCCCACCCTCAACACACACAAGCAAAGAACAAAACCCCAAACCATGTATAAGTCAGAGAGAGACATTCTAATGCAGTCTAATAATGTAGTACTAGAAACCAGGGAATTATAACCAAAGATCATTTAACTTGATTCTCTGAGTTTCTTTACAGAAAGACAGACCACCAATCTATAACTGAGATTTATCAGCCTACATCTCATAAACTGAGTGGTAACTAGCCTTATATAGAAAGTTTTGCTGTAGATATATATACCTTAAAAACAAGACTCAACTCTGGTAGTTACAAAGCATTCAAGATATTTGTAGTCAGTGCAAAAAATATCAATTCTCAGGCTGGAGAGATGGCTCAGTGGTTAACAGCACTGACTGCTCTTCCAGAGGACCCAGGTTCAATTCCCAGCACCCACACAGCAGCTCACAACTGTCTGTAACTCCAGGATCCAACACCCTTACACAGGCATACACATAGGCATACATAAAAGCAAAATATCAACAAAATAAAAATAAATTTAAAAAATATCAATTCTCTTTTAAGGAAAAATATTGGAAGAGACTCATTCTTCCCAAAAGAAATCTAGAGTCCCTTAGTTATTATCTATCAAGCAAATAAAAAATAGGCAGTAAAAGAAATTAACCAGACCCATTATGGGGACAGTTGACATAACTGGTCGCTACTGTTTGGTAAATAAGCTTTTTTACCGGGAGCACCATTTTCCAGGCCTTGACACCCACGCAAATGTCTATGTGCCGCCCCCCTCCCCCCAGTACTGCAGTGGAAGCCGGCCACCTCTCATGCTGCCTACTGCACACTGTCCCCAGCCCCGGGAAACGGCAGGCTGGAGAGGCCAATGCCACCCCCCCACTTTTGCCGCTGCCCTGTGCCAGTGTCATTAGCAATTCTGAACTGGTTAATTGCTGAAATCCCAACCTTCAAACAGTGTTCAGTTAGAAGAGCAACTGCTGAAAAGATCATCTTAATGCCGGCTTCAGAATTAATCATGTGTAATACAGTCAGTGGCTTTCATCATAAATTTAACACACTTCAGCAAATCTGAATAGAGCTCAAAGTTTTCCTCTCTACTTGTTTAAAGAAAACATGCACCCAAACCACTTGTAGTTTAATCTGCACCTCAGAATTGCCCAAGGCAAAAACGATTAGACCACTCCAGCTATCTCTAAAAAGCTGAACACACAAAACAAAGGAACAGTGAATACAAATTTTAGTGAATAAATGGGAATTCTAGATGTGTAGGCAAGTCCATCAAGAGCTATTTAAGCAAACACAGGTGAGAATTTTCCAAGCAAACTGCTGCCTGAGCATGGGACTATGAGGTGACAACGTCAACAGTTACTACTCTGTACTTATACATTGTGTCTATCAGGGCAGACAAAGCTTGCTTTACGTCCACAGTTACTATCCTGTACTTATACATTGTGTCTATCAGGGCAGACAAAGCTTGCTTTGCCTTTACAATAGCAGGACACACGGGGCCACCGATAATTTATGCAGTCACTACCTGTAGAGCCATTAGGATGGGAATGGTGTCTAGCCTACGAAGGCTCTATTAAGCAGGACACTTGAGAATGATTTAGTCGCCTCTCAGTGTGCAATAAATGGCATCTACTATTAAATCCAATTGATAGTCTGGTATGTTATTGCTGTGGGATGTTCTGTATGGCAAATGTGCTGCTCTGATTGGTCAATAAATAAAACACTGCTTGGCCAGTGGCTAGACAGGAAGTATAGGCGGGACTAACAAGAGAGGAGAAAAGAACAGGAAGGTGGAGGGAGACACAGCCAGCCACCGCCAGGACAAGCAGCATGTGAAGATGCCAGTAAGCCACAAGCCACGTGGCAAGGTATAGATTTATAGAAATGGATTAATATAAGATATAAGAACAGTTAGCAAGAAGCCTGCCATGGCCATACAGTCTGTAAGCAATATAAGTCTCTGTGTTTACTTGGTTGGGTCTGAGCAGCTGTGGGACTGGCAGGTGAGAGAGATTTGTCCTGACTGTGGACCAGGCAGGAAAACTCTAGCTACATGTTATTAGACTTTAAAGAAATATACAATTATTTTATTATTATAACAGCTAATTATAGGAGAAATAAATTTCCCAGAATGCTTGGAATCTATAAGCAGCTTAAAAAGAAACATGGGTTCAGTGGGCTTCATGTTTCCATGACTATGAAACAATTCTTATTTCTGGCACCAGGCCCAAGGAGGTGCCCAAATCCTAATAAGCAAGGGGTGCCACAGGACAGAGGGGACACAGCAGGTTATTGAAAAAGCTGTCTTACCAGCCAAGACAAAGACAGACAGACCCTGGAGAAATGCTACTGTCAGGCAGTATTCTCGAAGCAGTCTACATTTAGACATGTTGATAAGTTTACTTAGATGTGAATCAGGAAAATGATGCCGTCTAGAGAGAGGTGCTGTGTCTAGTTACGTTTTGGTTTTTTTTTGATAAAAAGAAAATTCGAATACAATCCAAAAACAGTACCATACCCAGCAAGGTGTCTAGTATTCAGTAATTATTTCCTTAGACAGACTTCTTCCTAGAGGTTATTCATTGCTAGTACTTCTATAGCAGTCAGGTCAAGTCCCAGTCACTATAGAGATAATTATGAATCCACTCACTACTTCTTTGAGGGTCAAGCCTGATACCACCATGGATATTCCTTTAGTGGCTCTTCCTTTTGAAGATGTCAGTGCTGGCTTTATCTCGCTCACAGTTTCTACAGCTGCAGTGTGAGCACAAGCAGCAGCTGGACCCTTGAAAGACTCAGCAACTTGACACTGGGATATTTTCCGTGCAGAGGTTGAAGCTGGCGTCGTGCAAACATGAGCTGGCTCTTCAGAGGACTCAGATCCAGGGTCTCTATTAGAAAAAAGGCTGATTCCAGATTCCAGATATGGGGTTCCTTCTGCAAGGAAGAGAAGTTTAACTTAAATGGCAACAAACGTTGAATTCAAGATTCCAGTCTCTTCTAAATAATATGGCATTATTTAAAAAAAAGAAACAGCACAAGGCTGGAGGTGTGGTTTCCAGTACCCTCATGGTAGCTCAAAATTGCCTCTAACTTTAGATCAGGGCATCCAACACCATCTTCTGGCCTCTATGGGAACCAGGCATGAACATGGTGCACAGATATACATGTAGGCAAACCATCCATATACATAAAATAAAAGTATACTTTGTATACAGGATATAAAAACGAAGTGTTTCTCCATTAAAAAAGATGAAGCATTACCTAGATCTTGCCTTGGCAAGTAAGATGGCCCTGTTAAGTTGTGTGGTTCACATGACTTCTCTGCTTCAACACCCTGAAGGAGCTCCTCTTGAGACTGGAAGCTTCTGCTTTGAAGACCCCCAGAATGGCTGTGTGAGGCGCACCTACTGCCCGCCGATGGAGATTTAAAAGAGGAAGGCCTGGAAAGATGGATGAAAGAAGAAATCTGTCACCACCAATTTGGAAAGGCCTCATCATAACTCCTCGACAACCAAAGCATAAGTGAAACATCTCACTGTCAGAGAAATAAGGGATGACCAGCCACAAAGAGCCTACACGACAGCCCAGGAGCCTAGATTCATGCTGCCTGCCAGCATGCCGCCGCTGACATATGACACCTCCCCTTCAGGGCTGCACTGAGGCGGTAGATCTCGGAGCTGTTTAAAAGCATGTCAGCTTTTTTTTTCTTTTGCCAAATTATCCATTGATGCTAATTCAGATTCTATACACTATTCCATCTGAGCTAGTCCTCTTATGGAGACAGAAAACCGAGCAAGGCTGACACCTCTACATTTTATTTCCACCTAATTTGAGAAGAATTTATAGTATTACTCCCTTTCCCTGAATTTTCAATGTCCAAAGTCATTCTAAAACAAGAGGCTGGGCTGGCGAGATGGCTCAGCAGTTAACAGCACTTCTTCCTGCAGAGGATCTGGATTGGAGTCCCAGCATACACATGGTGGTTCACAACTGTCCATAACTCCAGTTCCAGGATACACATGATAAAGACATACATTTGAGCAAAATATACATAAAAAAAAAAAAGAGCCAGGAAGACTAAAAGTCTACCTCCTGAGGTGGAAGTAGAAGAGCAGGAGTTCAAGGTTGCTCTTGCTACATAGTAAGTTCAAACCCAGCCTGGGCTACCTGAGACCCTCGAAACAACATACAAAAATAAATGCGATTAATAAAAATTAAAAAAAAAAACAACAACAACAAAAAAAAAAAACAAGCCAATTATTGGGGTGGGCACATTTCAGTGGGAAAGCACTTTGCTTAAAGTATAGGAAAGCCTGCATCTGATCCCCACCATCACACCCCCTAAAAAGTCAACCATTAAATGTTAATAATATATGTGCCCGGGGCTGGAGAGATGGCTCAGCGGTTAAGAGCACTAGTTGCTCTTCCAGAGGTTCTGAGTTCAATTCCCAGCAACCACATGGTGGCTCACAACCATCTATAATGAGACCTGGTGTCCTCTTCTGGCCTGCAGGCATATGTGCAAGCAGAATACTGTATACATAATATCTATATCTATATATCTATATATATATATGTGCTCAACAAGTTCCTCCAGTCTTTTGAGTGTTATGACTTAGTACGCCAACTAAACATAGCTTTAGTGCTCAAGGAAGCAGATCTTTTTCATTTTTTTGTTAGACAGATAATGCTAGTACCTGTAGCACGAATCTTAAAAGGTCTTATCAATTAAAAAATCCACAGCCAGGGATTGGGGTGAACGTTGAAAGATCAGAGAAGCAGAACCAGTCACAGCTACCTCACCTTGCCAATTCCTCAGTTGATCCTGTTTCCTCAGACTGGAAGCCTCTGAGTCCTCATCTGAATGGATCTCAACTGAACTGCTGCTAAAAACTAAAAGCTTAAAAAGGCTCTAGTTCCTGGTCCTCACGCCTTATATACTTCTCTGCTTCCTGCCATCACTTCCTGGGATTAAAGGCGTGTGTCATCATGCCTGGCTGTTTCCAGTGTGGCTTTGAACTCACAGAGACCTGAATGGATCTCTGCCTCCGGAATGCTAGGATAAATAAGGGCGTGTGTGCCGCCATTTTCTGGCCTCTATGTCTATCTAGTGGCTGTTTTGTTCTCTGACCCCAGATAAGTTTATTAGGGTGCACAATATATTGGAGGACACAACATCACCACAAGTACCCTAGCCTTAAAAATAAATTCTCAGTTAAGTCCAGGGCCAGGAAAAGATGGCACTGTTAGATTATTGACAACCTGTCGCCATTCCCCAAAGAAATAAATAGGCATAATAGGGATTCAGAAAACAAGAACCCTTGTTTCCTGGAGTGGTGAGATGTTTAAGTATTTTTGAAAATAAAAGCTTTTAGCAATGGTGATTTAAATCTATATCCTGGAACAATATTCTGAATATTTCCCATAGTAAATTAACAGACAGACTTTTTCTAGGAAGGCAAAAATTTCCTTTAGGGCAAGGTCTGCCTGGAGATGTTTACTGTCAGCTTCCGGGCTTGCTTTGGTTTTAGTTCGGCTGCATTATATCCTGACCTTTATTTCTCTTAGATCTTAGGTTGTAGCTTAGGCCTCGGACACACCCAAAAGCCTATATCCAAATAAACAAAGCAATGTGACCCAGGGCTATTTAATGCCTGTAATTGTATACGACGTGTTCAGAAGGCTGAAGGAGTGACCCTTCAGTAAACTTGTTTACAAACTTGCAAGTTTGAGGCCAGCCTGGTCTCAAGAAAGTTCCAGACCAGCACACCCTGTCTCAAAAAACAACCCCCAACCAAAACACAACAAAAAAGAAAACAAACAAACAAACCAATAAAAACCCCAGAAAGGATGGAAGAAACATTATATACATAAGGATACAGGTAGAAGCCAGAAATTGACACTGAGCATCCAACTTGATTTTCAGGAGCTAACCAATTTAGATAAACTGTCCCCTGTCTTCAGTGCTGCTGTGTCCCCAGAGCTGTGGCGACAGGCTTGTGTTACTGCTCCTGGCACTTTTTTGTATGGGTGTAGGCATGCATATGGTTATGCTTGCATGTGTGGGTATGATTGCATGGGTGTGTGAGTGTGGAGGCCAGAGAATGTCTACCCATCACGAGTCTATCTCTATGGCCATCTACCCCTCTCTCACTGAATCCAGAGCTCACTGCACCCAGCATCAGCCTGTCTCTGCCCCTGCCCCAGGAATCCCAGGGATTACAGGTATGTGCACCACAAATAACTTGCAGGTGGGTTCTAGGGATCTGAACTCAGGTCCTTTTGTTTGCATGGAAAAGACATTACTGACTGGATCATCTCCCCAGCCTCAGGAAGGAGTTCAGTGTAAACAAAGATGTCACTTAGACACCACAGACTGACATTTCTTACCTTCCCACTCTTGTCTCTTTATTTTTACTGGTGGAACTATCTGGAGGTTGTGGTTGGAACTTGTCAGCAGAAACGCACGCTGGATTCCGGCTTACAAGATTCTCATTAATGTTCTTTGAAGTTAAAATTGCTTTAAATGGAATGAGAAAAATCTATTTTACTTATTGGTTCCTGCTGTGGAATGTTCTGTATGGCAAATGTGTTGCTAATAAAACACTGATTGGCAGTGGCTAGGCAGGAAGTATAGGCGGGGCTAACAGAGAGAATTAAAAGAACAGGAAGGCAGAGGGAGTCACTGACTGCCAGCTGCCAGCCAGGACAAGCAGCATGTAAAGATGCCGGTAAGCCACGAGCCATGTGGCAAGGTATAGATTTATAGAAATGGATTAATATAAGATATAAGGACAGTTAGCAAGAAGCCTGCCACGGCCATACAGTTTGTAAGCAATGTAAGTCTCTGTGTTTACTTGTTTGGGGCTGAGCGGCTGTGGGACTGGCAGGTGAAAGAGAATTATCCTGACTGTGGGCCAGGCAGGAAAATTCTAGCTACAGGTTCCGATGGTCTTAATTTAGGTAAGGTTATTGATTTGGCTTTAAAAGCAGCCACCTGTGACAATCAGACTGGTCCTTTTTTCTGTGTGTGTGTGTGACGGGACTCTCATGACCCTCCTGCCTCCATCTCTGCAGCACTTTACCAGCACGTGCCAGAACAAGTGACAGAGACAGAACCGCACAGCCAAGGGCAACACCGAGCTCCTCCTCTTCCTGCTTGTACCGCTCACTCGAGGGCAGGCTGCCAGCTGTGTGCCAGCACACCTGACTGTCTGTACCACATTGGACCAAAGGCTTCATGCATGCCAGGCAGGCAGTCCACCCACTGAACTAATTAAACAAATATAGGAGATAAAAACGAACGGATACAAGCAGTTCAGCAAACAAATGCCAGCACCAGGTAGAACGAAATAATTATAAAATAGTAAGAATAAGGGAAGGAACTTTAAGACTTGGTAAATAAATGGAGTTACTCAATCACCACAGGCTGAAAACAAAGCATGCGTCTTTCATTTTTGGCCCTGGGTGATAAGAAAGCAAGAATATATAATGTATTCTTATCTTGGAAGCAAACAGAATTCTGCCCAAATCTCCTCTGCTAACAGGAAAGCAAAAGTACTGGGAAGCACAAGGCTTCCTGCTCCGTCTTCCATCGAAGACTGCACAAGACACAGGCTGAACCTTGAACACGTGGGGGAGCAGCAAAGAGTCAGATGAGATGACATTTGCCTCACGTCTTCAATTACTGGGAAACAACCACAACAAAAACTAAGCCCACCAACAAAAGCACATGAGCTGGCGCACACATCCTCAAGGTGCTGGCTGACGAGGAATCTGGGGTAATATAAGGAGTTAATAAGGAAAGGCACAGGAATGGGAAGATCTAACAGACCCAAGGCAAGGCTCTGGCATGTGCTATTCCCTTTGAGAAAATGGCTTAAAGGAAAATATGAACTCATTCTGGAGACCAGGCTGGCAGTAAACTTACAGATCCGCTTGCCTCTGGCCCCTAAGGGCTGGGAATTAAAGGCACGTGCACAGCAGAAGAAATATTTAAATATCAATTAAGTGAAAATTAAATATCTTCTATCCCATTAAAAAGTCACTGGAATCTAGGTGTGATGGTGCACACCTTTTATCCTAGCACTTGATAGGAGAGGCAGGGGAATCTCTGTGAGTTCTAGGCCAGCCAAGGCTACACAGTGAGACCTTATCTCAAAAACCAACCAACCAACCAACCAACCAACCAACCCACCCACCTACCTAGGGACAGTGTTTAACATCAGCACTTGGGGGAGGCAGGGAGGTTTCTGTGAGTTAGAGGTCAGCCTGGTCTACATAGGGAGTCCTCGGACAGCCTACAGAAAACCTGTCTAAAAAAGACACCCCCCCCCCCCCCCCCCCGAAAAAAAAGGCATTGGAATTAAAAGTGTGACAGCACAGTGAAATATTTAAACATCAAAAACAATTAGTTCAAAAATGAAGAAAGATTGGTTAAGAACACATGCTGCCCTTGCAGAGGACTTGGATTTGGTTCTCCGCACCGACATGATGTTCATGTAGTGTCCCCACAGCCATCTGTAACTTCAGTTCCAGGGGATCCGATGCCCTCTTCTGACCTCTCTGGACACCAGGCACACACTTAGTACACATACACACATGCAGGCAAAACAGTCACACACACTAAATACTTAAAAAATACAGAGCCGGGCATGGTGGCACATGCCTTTAATCCCAGCACTTGGGAGGCAGAGGCAGGGAGATCTCTGTGAGTTCGAGGTCAGCCTGGTCTGCAAAGCAAGCTCCAGGACAGCCAGGACTCTGTTACACAGAGAAACCCTGTCTTGAAAAACAAAACAAAACAAACCCCCCACACATCCACACATAAATGCACTTAGAGTATTTTCTATCCACTAAAAAGACTGGGGGTCAGGCCTGCTGTCAGAGGCAAGAATATCCAGAGTGAGTTCCAGGTCAGTCAGGGTTACACAGTAAAATCCTGCTAAGGGAAACAAAACAACACACCCCCTGCCACAGTACACATGAACAGGGCACAGAAGCCATTTATCTCAGTCAGTCTCAACTCACTCAGCCTTCACAAGGAAGGATCCCAGAAAACTGAGCAAGTGTTTCTAGGAGTAAACACGCTGCAGCTAGAAGAGCTTGGATTTCTCTGAAAAATCACTTCTACCACAAGGGGCCACGATCTCACAAATGCTGTTTGCCCCTGAATGACAGGGGATGGTGTGTGCATGCCTGTCACGTAAGAACTAAATCTACAGAGAAAGGTAATTTATACTGGGTAGGTATAAATTTGTTCACAAATATTATGCAGGTTGTGGAATAGACCTTAGACTAACAGGAAGATCTATGCAGAAGAGCAGGGCACTGATTTTAAGACCCTAGGGAAGGGACTTTCATTATCCTTAAGTATACTGGATCACGGGCTGGGGAGATGGCTCGGTGATTAAAATGCTTGCTACACACATCTGAGGACCAGAGTTTGGATCCCCCAAGTTCACATAAGTGCCGGCTGGGCCTGACAGTCACATGTAATTCCAGCCTAGGATAGCAGAGGCAAAGGATCCTCAGAACAAGCTGCCTAGGGAGACCTGTCACGACAGCAGCTTCCGGAGTTGACTGAGAGACCCTACGCCAATGAGTTAAAGTGCAAGAGCCATGGAGAATGACTAACACCAACCTCTGGCCTCCACACACCAATGCGTGTGTGTGCTCACACACACACAAATGTGCATACATACAATGAGAATGAAAATGAAAAAGGAATACAAAATCTTAAAAATAATATAAACAGTGGCTGGAGAGATGGCTCAGAATTTAGGAGTAATGGTTGTTCTTCTAGAAGCCCCAGGTTCAATTCCTAGCATGTACATGGCAGCTTACAACTATCTTTAACTCCGGCTTCAAGGATCCAGAGACATCCTCGTCTGGCCTCCGTGGGCACCAGGTGTGTACACAGTGCACAGACAACATACCATACACACCAAAAAATTTCAAAAAAAATTAGTATATAAATTTAAATAGGCACTAGCTAAAAGTAATGTACCAATGTCGGTTTTTTCTACTTGGTGGAGTATATACCTAGCATTCATGAATCCCTGGGTTCGAGCCCCAGCACTGCATAAAACAAGCATGGTAGTGCTCACGCATACATAATTTTAACACTTGGCTAGTGGTGGAAAAAGCATCAGCAGTTCAAGCTTATTTAGTTACACAGTGGGTTTGAGATGAGCCCGGGATATATGAGACCTGTCTCAAAACAAGGGGGAAGGTTTGAGAGATGGCTCAGTGGGTAAGAGTGCTTCTGTGCAACCACGAAGACCTATGTTATGCGCTCAGTGTGGTCTCATGTGCACCTGAGACTCAGTGCTGGGGGTAAGGTTGGGGGCGCAAAGACAAAAGGATTGCTGGGCTTGCTGGCTTCCAGCCAGGTCCAAAACAAATGCAAACTACAGATTTAGGGAAAGACACTACCTCAGAGAAGTAAGAGGACACCCATGTGTGCACACCTGCACACATACGTGCACATACACTACACACATATACAGCACATTCACCAAACAAACGATTTCGATAACGTTAAGGTAACATCAGGAACAAACCACCCTGGTGCAAGGAGCCTTTGGGATCTTTTTGTTTGTGTGCTTTTGAGACAGAATCTCTCTATGTAGTCCTGTCCTAGATCCTATGTACTCACTATGTGAGCCAGACTGGCCTTGAGTTCACAGAGATCCTCCTGCATCTGCCTTTTTGAGTGCTGTGACTAAATATATTTAAAAGGAAAAGGAAGGGTTGGGGATTTAGCTCAGTGGTAGAGTGCTTGCCTAGCAAGCACAAGGCCCTGGGTT
>CABHPQ010001353.1:20673-50832 GCA_902168405.1 Peromyscus aztecus | reverse complement strand
TAGGAAGGAAGGAAGGAAGGAAGGAAGGAAGGAAGGAAGGAAGGAAGAAAAGGGAAGGAAGGAAGAAAAAGAAGGAAGGAATGAAGGAAGGAAGAAAAAAAAGGAAGGAAGGGAAGAAGGAATGAAGGAAGGAAGGAAAAGAAGGAAAGCAAGCAAGCTGAGGAGCAAGCTAGTAAACAGCTTTTCTCCAGTCCTGCCTCTGCTCTTTCTTGAATTCTTGCCCTATCTTCTTTCAATGATGGGTTCTTATTGGAACGTACAAACCAAATAAAGTTCTCCTCCCCTGGTTGTTTTGGTTGGTGTTTTATCACAGCAACAGACAGTGAAGTATGAGGATCCTCTCTGGCTGTGAGCCACAATGCTCAGGTCATGTCCCTCTTTCTTCCTGTCCTCTTCCTCCCTGCAGTTTTCAGGTATCCTTTCATTGCCTCGGTGCTCTTCCAAGCTCTTCCTCTCATTGGAATCAACTTGATTATCCTTGGTAACTTGAATGAGAAGTGTTTCCCCTAGGTTCTGTCTTTGATCCCTTGTTCCCTGGTTGGTAGCACTGTTTGGGAGGTTGTGGAATCTTTAGGAGGTGGAGCCCTCCTGTGGGAGGAAGTTAGTCATTAATGGCAAGATTTGAGAGCTTTAGCCTCTCCTCAGTTGCACTTTGCTCACTGCTTTGTGTTTGTGGGTAAAAATGTGATCTTTCAGCTGCCTGTTCCAGCCACTCTGCTGACTGTTTGTGGCTGTGTGTCTGCCGTGATGGACTCTTAGTCCTCTGGAACAGTAAGCCCAAATCAAGTTTCTGTAAATTACTTTGGACATGGTGTTTTATCACAAAATAATAATAATTAAGAGTAACAAATAGATCCTTTACCAGCTTACACAGAGGCGAAGTCTAGCTTGTCTTCTTACCCAGAAGTGCTCTTGTGTTTTTAATAATACTTTTCTATCTACCCTGTATCGCTTTCTTCACTTCCGTTTGGAAGCTAGTGTTTCTTTTTAAAGATTTATTTTATTTTTAGTTACACATATGCATGTGTATGAGGGTAAGTACATAAGAGTGTGGTGCCTGAAGGGTCAAGAAGAGGGCTTCCACACCCCTGGAACAGGAGTTGCAGGAGGTTGTGAGCTTCCTAAAGTGTGGGGGAATGAACCCGGCTCCTCTGCAAGAGCAGTACTTGTTCTTAACTGTGGAGCTGTCTCTCCAGCTCTGGATTCCTTTCTGCATGTCAATTTTAGTAGCTAATATTTCTTGATCGTTTATGTTGATCAATGTTAAAAAGCTTCTTGGTGTGCAGTCTGTTTATTTCTAAAGTACTTTACAAATATTTTTAATCATTGAAATATGATCTGTAGGGTTTTTTATTATCGTTTTCTCTCTATGTGTCTCCATGTCTTCATGTCTGTCTCTGTCTCTTTCTCTTTTAGTGTCTTCTGAGTTGGTAATCTCTCTCTCTCCCTGCTCCCTCTTTCTATCTCTTTCCCCCTCTCTCCCTGTCCCTCCCTCTTTTTTTCCACTCTTACTGTTGCTGGTGTCTTTTGAGCTGTGGATTTAGTCCTGTCTCTCAGAGGTATTGTAGCCATGCTGTTTTATTCTCTAATTTAAGGATTTGTGATATCTTTCTTAATTTATTTTCTAATTTCTTTAAGTTTTTGCTTGAGGTTTATCAAGTTCCTTGACACAAACACCTCTTCACCTATTCGTTCTCATGCTTTCTGACAAACATTTTTAACACTGTTATTTCCCCTCTCAGTACATGTTCTAACATTGTAAAATCCAACTGCTATGATTATATCCAACTTCATACATTTTCTTGATTTCACCTTTAATTCTGGGCTTAAGTGGCAGCATGCTTTCACATTTTATAAACTTGAGAATATTTTAAGCCACCTTGAATTATTTTTAAATTAAGGATACTATAAATTATTTTCAAATTGTGTCAACTTAGGAATATTTGTAGTTCTACTATATGTTAATTTTAAATTTTATTAGCTTGTGGCCAGAGATAAGACTTATTCTGCTAAAAGTATATTGAAACAACCTCTGTGGTGTAGTCCACTCTTTCATATACTTTGGACAAATATGTTTTTTTTTAATTGAAAATAGATTCTTTTTCACATAATAGTCTGATTAGTTTCCCCTCCTCAACTCCTCCCAGATTCTCCCTACCTTCCCACCCACCCAGATCTACACTCTTTCTTGATCTCTTTCATTAGAAAACCAACAGGGATTAATAATAATAATTATAATAAAAACAAACAAACATGAATAGGAGAAAACAAATGAACAGAATGTAGACTTAGAGACACACACATTCAAGTACACAGAAATCCCATAAACACTCAGAAAACATAATCTATAAAAAAAATTAGAAAACAAGCAAAAGACCCATAGGGGAAAACAAACAAACAAAAAAAACCCCAAAACATTATGAGGTCTCCTCCCCCTCCCACTGCCACCAAATAAAAACCTCCAAAGAGTACTATTGACTTGGTTTTGTGTTGGCCATCTACTGCTGAGTATGGGGCATGCAATTAAACTTAGTTTGTATACCTAGTGAGATTCCACTGGAGAAAACTAATTTCTCCTTGATGGACAGTTATCAGTTGGTAATAGCCTGTAGTTGGAGACAACTTCTAGGTTAGGAATGGGGGATTGTGTCAACTTCCCTTCTCAGTGCTGGGACCCCATCTGGCTCAGGCCTGTGTAGACCCTGTGCATGCTGTTGCCATCCCTGTGAGTTCACATGCATATCAGCTCTGTTATGTCTAGAAGGCCTTGTTTCCATGGTATCTCCCATCCTTAGTAGCTCTCCCAATCTCTCTGTCTCCTATTCTGCAAAGTCTCCTGAGCCCTAAGGGGAGGGGTTTGAAGGAAACACTCCATTTAGGACTGAGTGCTGCAAGGTCCCTAATTCTCTGTCCTTGTCTAGTTGTAGGAATCTGTATTTGTTTCAATGTATTTCAGGCTCCTCGTGACTTTCTGCTATACTCATAGATCAGAGTCCTCCTCAGCCATCATCAGAAAAATAGAATTTTGTTTTGTTTTTTTGCTTGTTTGTTTGTTTTTTGTTTTGTTTTTTTTCGTTGTTGTTTTGTTTTGTTTTTCGAGACAAGGTTTCTCTGTGTAGTTTTGGTGCCTGTCCTGGATCTTGTTTTGTAGATCAGGCTGGACTCTAACTCACAGAGATCTGCCTGGTTCTGCCTCCTGAGTGTTGGAAGTAACAGCATGCACCACCGCTACCCAGCAGAAAAATAGAATTTTAATAAATAGTACAAAAGCTATAAAGATATTCACTAGATAGCACTTGCTGAGCTACGTAAATCGTGTATTCTGGCATAATGTTGAGGACAAGATATTTTGTAGTGTGTATATATATGAATGTGTGGAAATTCCCATTGTTTCTATGAATTACATATTGTCTCAATCACATTGTCCTTTGATACATTACAGAATTTAGGTCTACATAATCACATAGCACATAGTCATGTTATTATATCTGCTTGCTGTTGATTTTTCCTCAGTCAATATTATTTCTCTTTGCTATACTTCCTTTTCATTTTCTTTAAGTGTTGAGGATTGAATGTAGGGTCTCACACATTAGGAATATGATTTACCACTGAACATTTGTCTCAACCCCATCAAGTTTCATTTAAAAACTATTGTTTTCATAATAAGTATTAGATGGCACTGTTTTAATATTTTTGTTCACATTTTCTCCATTACTTTGCTTTGGAATCATAGTATTAATTCTGATATGTTAAAATATAAGACTATATCTACCTTTTAACCAGTTAATTCATTTAATATTATGTCAAATAAAAATATACTTGCTTCTGACATTTCTTACATACTTGATAATCACATTTTATTTTTTTACTTCATTTCCTTTCTAGTCATTATTTTATAATTATTAGATTTTTATTTTTCTTATAGGAAAGTATTAATTTGTTCCTTGAAAATTTCATATATGTAATGTATTTTGATCATATCCTTCTTGCATTATTCCCTCTACCTCCTGTTCCTCCTCCTATACATCTTCCTCTCCAATTCATCTTGTTTTATTATGTTTTTTCATTTGTAGTTGTAGTTGTTACAGTCCACTGAGTCCCATTAGTACTGCCCAGATGTGCAAGGTATGGGGCCAAAGCAGAGTGGCATTCCCTCTTCCAGCAGTCATCAAGAGTCAAAAGGTCCTTAGCTAGGATGAGGCCCTGGTAGCCTCCCCCTTTGTATGCTCTATTTTTTTTTTAACTGGCTTGATCTTGAGCAGGTCTTGTGCAGGTAACCACAGCTGCTGGGAGTTTGGGTGCAACAACCATGTAATATGCAGAAGATAGCATCTCACAAAATATCACAGCATTCCTCCCTAGGCTTTTGCTTTTATGTTCTTTCTGTCTCTCTCTTGTGATATTCCCAGAGTCTTGAGGTAGGGGGAAGATTGACATATGCCACTTGTTTGGAAGTTATGCAATAGACTGTTTTTTAATAGTAATATAGTTCTTAAGCCCATATCTATGTATTTTTTCAATTATTAAAAATTATTAATAACTTAAATATTTTTTTCTCAGGAGTAAAACCACAGTTTTTACCATTGTTCATCACTCATACTCATAGTACCAATTTCTGTTATGTTTGCTTTCCGTTCCTGTGATAAACACATGACCAAAAGTAACCTAGAATAAAAGGGTTCATTTAAGTGGACAGATAATAGTTCATCAACACGGTAAGCAAGAGCAATATCTCAGGGCAGGAATCTGGAGTCAGAAACTGAGCCCGTGGTCATGAGGGAAAGCTGCTCACTGTCTTGATTGCCCTGGCTTGCAAAGCTAACTATAACGTATGCCCACTTGCCTAGGCATTGCAATGTCCACAGTGGATCAAGGTTTCCTACATCAGCCTGCAATTAAGAAAGGCCCACTAGGCAGCCTGTAGGCTCATCTTATGGAGGCAGTTCCTTGAAGTTCCTTCTTCCCAGAAGAGTCAACTGGACAAAAAAGGTTGGCCACTGTCCTCCATCTTTTACATATCTTATCCATAGGAGTTGAGCTCCTACTGTTATGGGAATTCATGATAAGTTGCTTTTTTACTATCAAAAACATGTTTTAAATTATATTTCATTGGTTATAAGACATTTTTCTAAAACATTCCTATTCATGAAATTACTGTTCATCTGAATAACAATGTGGTGGGGGCTTATAATTTTAAACACATTTTAGATTGATTTATGTAATTTTTATGGTGGTGAGTATTTTGTGTGTGCATGTTGCTGTGCCATTTGAGTGTCTGATGCCTGCAGAAGTCATAGACATCAGATACCCACAAATGAAGTTACAAATGGTTGTGAGCTGCACCATGTGGGTGCTGGGAACCAATTCTGCAATAACAGATTGCAAAGAAAACTCTCAGACATGGCCAGCTGCCTGGTAGAAGCAAAGAGCAGCCACACTGCCTAGACAGCTCTCAGTCAACCCTGACAGCATACAAGAGGCTTAGACAACAGAGCCCCCAGAAGAAGGTACCCTCTGACCTCTTGTGCTGTCAGCAAACTATGCAGTGCTTTTTTTGTGTGAGCTGTCACCCATGCTGGGGTGGCCTTTGGTGGCTTTCACCTTTCCTGCTCCTGAAAGTAAACGCTCATCTATATTCCTGTCAATAACCCCAACAAAACTCTTTGGTTTGCTGAGTTGCACTTCGTTATGTTGTAAGTTTCCTATCTGGGGTGAGTAGACATTTGTTTACATCTCCCCAGGAATAGTGTCACACAACAACATCTCAACTTATTATTACCAGTATTAATATTGTATTTTGAAAATATAAGAAAACTCAGTTTCATCTTAAATATGAAAAGGAAGTTAATAGTATCTGTAAGCAAGCTTTAGTTACAGCATGCACATGGCCTGATTTCGTTCTTCATTGACAAACTTATGTTCAGACATTGTAGTAGAATAGTGGTTTTAAGCTTCACATTTTATCATCTGGAGTGATTTGGAATATTTGTGTTACACAAATACTCAAAGAAATCTTAGCATTGTAGGTTCCATGCCTACACAATGTTTCCAGCTTTATTCTGAGCATTGTAGGTTACATGCCTACATAGATCAATCAGTGTGGCCAGGGATAGACACATATTCATTGGTTCTCAAGGGCTATCTGTGAATTATGCAAGTTTCAATAGAAATCACAAGAACTGGGGATTTGTAAATGGTATGTTAGGATGTGACCAGTCAATACTCAAATGTTCTTTTGAAAATGTTATTTTTCATGTCTAAAATTTTCCCACTGCTTTTTAATCAGAACAATTGTTTCTCCATGTTTACAGGTGCTTTATTTGTTTTTATTACCATTATTTATTTACTAATTAGTGTGTGTGGGCACATGCACATGCATGTAGAAATACATATGCTATGACATGAATGGGAACGTCAGAGGATAACTTTTGGAAGTTGCAGTGTGGGTTTTGGGGTTTGAGTTTAGGTAACAGGCTTTTGTGCAAGCTCCTTTACACACTGAGAAATCTCACAGCCCCTTATGTGCACTTCTGTTATATTTCTTTCTTGAATTAGTATGGGGATAACTCAGGACTTTGCACAGACCCCACAAATGTAGCTCCTGAGCTATAGCCAATATTGAAGCTTCTGAAGTATAATAATAGTTCAGAATGTGTAATTCTGGCTGCCTAGAACTTGTAATGTAGACCAGGCTGGCCTCAAATTCACAGAAATGTGTCTTCCTCTGCCTCCTGAGTGCTGTGGTTGAAGACATGCACCAAATAGGCCCAGTCAATAATGCTTGCTTTAAAATCTCCCTCAGACTGTTGTACTGTACTCAGGAGATGAAGATAGCAGTGTCAGAAGTTCAAAATCATCTTGGGATAAATAGTGAGCTTGCGACCAGCCTGGGCTATGAATCTTGTCTCAAAATAAGTACAATGGGTGAAACAAAAAGATGAAACCAACAAAATCATTGGAGTGGTATGTGTAGCTTTGAAATTGAGACCTATAGGCAGGGGTTTGAGTAATTAGCATTCTAGCTTGGATGAATAACTGTGCTAGAAACTATGTTAAGGTTTAAGCTAAGCATCTTGTGAGAGATTTATAAACTATCAGTCATTTTATTGAAAATATGAAATACCTAAAAAAAGTTAGAGCACCAATAAATCCTAAGAAAACAGTGGTGGAAAAAATACATAACTTAAGCAATTTCAATGCTCAGGAAGGTTCCACATACTTTCACATGTATTTATAAATTCATGTTCATTAAAAACAAAACAAATAAACAAACAATCAGGAAAAATGTTTCAAAGAATAGAAAGTAAAAAATTTCATAGTTCCACTATTCACATGAAAATACTCTTGTGTTTATGTTAATAAATATAGAAAAGAGCCAGGCAGTGGTGGTGCACGCCTTTAATCCCAGCACTTGGGAGGCAGAGGAAGGCGGATCTCTGTGAGTTTGAGGCCAGCCTGATCTACAAAGCGAGTTCCAGGAAAGGCGCAAAGCTACACAGAGAAACCCTGTCTCGAAAAAAACAAACAAACAAATAAATAAATAAATAAAAGAAACATAAATGAGGCATTTACAAACTGGAGAACAAGTTGCTCTAAGAAATAGTTTCAAAACTTTAGACATGAAAAATAACATTTTCAAAAGAACAACTGAGTAACAGTTGACCACCTCCCAGTATGCTATATCCAAATTTCTGGGGGCCTGTGATTTCCACCGGGACATGTACAATCTTGGAGGACTAATGAATATTTGTCATTTATCACCCATGTATCCACTATTATCCATCTATTCATCCATCTACCCATTCTTACATGTGTCTACTCATTATCTATCACATTTATCTATCTATCTATCTATCTATCTATCTATCTATCTATCTATCTATCTGCCTATCTATCACCTATCTATCATCTGTCTATTTATGTATCTATCTATCATCTATCTATCTGTCCATCTATCATCTATCATACCCAATATCTTAGTTATTTTTTGGTACTGTTATAAAACCACATTACCAAAAGCAACTTATGGGAAAGTTCATTTTAAGTTATGTTTCCAGAGGGTGTGTCCATAATGGTGGAGGAGGCATGGCAGCAAGTGGTTGGAGCAGGATGCTAAGAGATCACATCTCCGAATGCTCACAAACCACAAGAAGTAAACTGGAAGTGAAGCAAGGCTATAAACTTTCCAAGCCTGACCCAGTCCTATATTTCCTCTAACAAGGCTCCACCTCCTAAAGGTTTCATAATCTCACAAACATCACCACCAATTGGACACCAAGTGTTAAAATATGTTAGCCCGTAGGGGACATTTGTCATTCAAACCAACACACCTAATCGGTTCCAAACCATTCCACATGTTGAGAAAGGTAGAAGTGAAGAACGAGGATTTAATTTACAATTCAAATGAACAGATGCAGATATAAATGCAAGAGGGAGTTTGCAGAAGGTGAAATCTTTTATGTTCCTAGACAGGATTAACCAGTCCCTCCCACTGTACTTGTTAATTCTTTTTTTTCCCCTTCTATCCAAAAATATCCAAAATCTCCTAACTGATTTGTTAGTGAGGCCTGAGCCCACATGAACTGATTTGGAAGCAAATAAATCTGAACAGATGTGAAGCTATTTATTGACTCCAACACAGTCATTGTGAATATTCATATATTCCCTCAAGAAACATCATTGTGTTTGAGTTTTTGATGCAGTCTTACACTAAGGACTTGAAGGTTCATACACTCAATACCTTTTCTTACAACTGGAAAGTCTTGGCCTGAGAAGATGGATGAGTTGGTAAAGTGCTGGCTGAACAAACACGAGGAGCTAAGATGAGACACACTGTAAAGAGTGGGGTGTGGCATGCACCTGCAATGCCAGCATTGGGAGGGAGAGGTAGGCGCATCTTTGGGACTCCCTAGACAGCCAATCTAGACAAATTGGTGAGCTCTCAAGACAGTGAGAAACTTTATTTCAAAAAATAAGGTGGGATGAGGAGATGGCCCAGTGGGTAAGTGTTCCTGCTGAGTGGACATGAGCACCTGAGGTGAAATTCCTAGTACCCACTTAAAGATAGAAGTGGCTGCATACCTGACTGTACCACAGAGCTAGGGGGAGTAGAGCCAGGAAGATCACTGAGGCTTGCTGGCTGCCAGGCTAGTTCCAGCTTCAGTGAGAGACCCTGCCTGAAGGACGGGAAACCAAAAATAGTTGGACAGGACAACCAATGTTCTCCTCTACCCTCAGCACACAGGCTTGGTCATAGACATCACACACAAACACACACACACACACACACACAAACACACACACACACATACACACACGTGTACATGTACCACATATACACAGATGTACAATGCATACTCACACATTTGCATTGACATAATATTGAGAACAATTGAAGAAATCTAAAACATGCACACATGTGCATGTGCACTTGCATGTGGACTCTCTCTGTCTCTGTCTCTCTGTTTCTGTCACTGTCTCTGTCTGTCTGTCTGTCTGTCTGTCTCTCTCTCTCTCTCTCTCTCTCACACACACACACACACACACACACACACACACACACACACAATTCTGAGTTCCAAAATCAACCAAACTTCAAGGTTCAAATCTGAGGCTATGGCCTACACTGTTCTGCTTCAGCCCCATTTCAGGCCAACAGGCTTTCAGGACAAGAACCTGTACCTGCTAACCCATCCTGAAGGTTCCTCATTTTGTGTTGTCTTTCTTCTTAGTTCTTAGTTCTGGTTAGCAATGTTTCCCGTTTTGTCCTCCTTAGTAACTTTTCTAAGTCATGCAAATCTACATTTGTTTGAGATCTACTGTTTACTCAATGCTAACTATTTAATAGATACTTTGTATTATGTTCCTTGGGCTAAATATGCTGATTTATCTTTGTCTCTTCCTCATCATGATATCTGGGTGAAACTAGTCTGAATGAACTGTGCCTTTGACATTAGTGAAGGCCATTATGGCATCTTGAGATTTCATTTCAAACTCTAAGTGCTAGCAAATTGATTTTTTCTGATTTCACTGAATTATTACTGATCCACTGGAGTCATAATATCGATTACCACTGCTACCTTATCTGCACTGGGTAGTAAGCAGTGTGGCTAGGAGGCAGAGGGGGAACTCCCTAAGTTCTCAACCCAAACTAGGTCAGAAGAGTAGTGCCAGGAGACAGATGCACCTGATTATCATGTGAAAGAAACAATTTGACTGCGGCTTGGATACTCCTCCCAGCCTGAGCTACAAGTAAAGGACAGAACTTGAATGAGAAAATCCCTTGATCTCCAGATAGGGAGAAGGTGAGTGTGTAAATGACCTGCAGAGGTTATCACCATTCTCCCGGTTGAATGGTAGTATGGCTTCTAACCTTTCCCAGCTCTCTGGCCACTTCCACACTTCAGAGTTCCTTTCCCTCTTAATAAACTCTCTATTTTTTTTATCACTCTCCATTTGGCCCTGGGCCAATTCTTTGTTCTAGTATCAAAGAACCTAGGCTACATATATAGAAAAGATAATACATAAATTTGACAGAGGGACTTAGAAAGATGTTGGAGGATCTTGGAGAACTGGAGGGAGGAATGGGGAGTAACTTTGACTGCATTTATTTATTTCACTATATACAAATAAGAAATTCTCAATAATAATATATACACATATTTATATATGTGATATATATATATATCAGTTAACCTATTTTACTATTAAAGCTTAAAGGTATTCTAGCCTTTTTTTTCTAACTTTCTATAAATTCGAAGATGCCCACAGATAGGGTTTGATTCAAGTGTAAATAAATCCATTTTCATTCACCAATTTCTGTTTCCCAATGTCTTTTGGAATACAAGGAAATCAAGGCAGTGTATTTATGGACATAACTTCTCTGTAGTTCTTTGGCAGCTGGGGTGTAGGTGGGCAGGAGGAGGGGCATGGCAACTGGGAGGTAGGTGGGCAGTAAGAAGGAGGGTTGCTTGTTGGGATCCATACCTCTTTACAGGTTGCTTTGTTTCAGTGGGAGCTAAGTTATGTAGTTTTGTGCTCCAGATGCCAATGACTGAAGGAAACAGCTTCTGCTCAGGTCCATCTTTAAACTCTGGTTCTAAAACACAAGAATCATTAGCAGAATGTGTAGAGATTTTTCCTGAAAGAAAATGTAAGAGCTCTGTTGGACTCTGGATGTAATCAGTTAAAATGTATAAAGGCAGAGTTCCATCTCTAGCAGCAAATTAACCAGGTCTGGGGGACACACCTGTGCTTCTATCACAAGGGAGGTGGAGGCAGAAGGATCAGGAAGTCAAGGTCATCCTCTGCTTCCAAGGGGGTACAAGCTCAGTATTGGTTACATGAGATCATGTCTAAAAATCAAACAAAATCATAAAAAACTTTAAACAAGTACTTGTTATTTAAGAAATTTTTATTTAGCTGTATCCAGGCCTCAGCCAATTTCAAATTTAGCCACTATGATTTAATACTATTGTAGTACTTATTTTTTAAATGTTTTAATTTTTATTTCTTTTTATGGTGTTTTCCAGCATGTATGTCTGTGTGAAGGTGTCGGATCTCTGGAACTGAAGTTACAGACAGTTGTGAGCTGCCATGTGTGTGCTGAGAATTGAACCTGGGTCCTCTGGAAGAGCAGCCAGTGCTCTTAACCGCTGAGCCGTCTCTCCAGCCCCATAAGACTTAAATGTTAATCACTCTGATCAATACAATGCCTATTTTTCCAGTTAAGTAATTTCCTGCTTTGGTTACCCAGGATCAGTACCTGAGTGACCTATTTTAATACATCATCCATGTGGCACCAAAGTCAAAGTTTGAGTTTGATCATTGGTGTCTAACTTTGTTTGTCTTGCTTGACAGTGAGGATCTGGAACTCCTGTGTTTCCTTTGCTTTGAATTGCTGTTGACAAGCATAGTAATGGTATAGAAAGGGCTTCAGTTTAGGCCTGCCTTAAATTATTTTTTGCCTGATTTTGTTTCATTAGGCTAAATATAAATAAAACTTTGATCCTTTTGAATAAAACCAAAATGGGCTTACTTTTCAAATTAAACACTTGTTTTGTGGTTTGAGTGTGAATTGTCCCCTAATGGTTCATATATTTTAATTCTTGGCTCCAGCATGTGGTGCTGGTTAGGAAGGCTGTGGAATCTTTTGGAGGTAGAGTTTTGCTGTAGGAAGTGATGTGTGTGTGTGTGTGTGTGTGTGTGTGTGTGTGTGTGTGTGTGTGTAATGTGTGTGTCCTGGATGTGGATATAATGTGAGCAGCTGCTGCATGCTCATACTGCAATGCTTTCCCCTCACAGTGGGATGTAGTCCCTGACACTGTGGGCCACAATAGATAACCCCTTTCTCCTTTAATTTTTTCCTTGTCAGGTAATTTTCACAGCAATAAGAAAAATAATGAATTCACTTGCCAGCTTTCCTCCTGTTAGTTTACTTTTCTGCTTCTCTGTCTCTTTATTAGAAAAGAGAGACAAGCACAGTACCAACCCCTGGAGTGATGGTGAGAGTGAATAAGAGCATTATATAGAGTGCTAAGTGCAGAACCTAAAAATGGGTCCACAGCAGCCATTATTGCTCTTGTGAGTCATGCTCAAGATTATTTTTTAAAAAAATCATTTTACTAGTTTTTAATGTTTGTCTGTGTGTGGGTCAGTACACTTGAATGCAGTGCTGGTTGGGGGCCAGAAAATGGCATTGGAGCTAGAGTTCCAGGTGGTTGTGAGGTGCCAGAGGTAGGTTCTGAGAACAGAACTCAGGTCCTTTGAGAGAGCATCATGTGCTCCTAACCACTGAGCCATCTCTCCAGTCAGCCACACCCATGATTCTTCTGTTTAGTATACTTTTCTGTAATCATTGATACAAATACAGATATGTTGGAGTTTAAGATTTTCTCCTAGACTTCCTTGCTTGTGTCTATTCATCCTCTTTTCTTTCTCAACTGTACCATTACCCCTCTCCCCCACTTTTGTTGCTTCACTCTTCCATGATGCTGCTATACAGATGTGATAGTCAATAGCAATTCTTCTGGGTATTTCTCTTACAATATGCAAAGGGGATCTTTGTTATATGCTGTTTAGAAACACACATTTTATAGATGAGTAAGGACAGTGTTTTTCAATATCTGAAAGTGAGTGGAGTCTATTTTTCTACATATCTGCTTCTGGACAACTAACCTGTTGGGAACACTTGCTATTAGATGGTTTGTGTTCTGTAACGTGACCAGAGGTAATGACTCAAATTCAATAGAGGTCACAAGTTATGAGAAGCTATGATTCCTTGGCAGCTGCTCACTCAATATTAAGCTGCTATTGTAAACCTTTCCTTTACTCTTGTGGCCAGATGCCACAAAGCATAGGGAAAAAATAAAACATAATGAAACAAAAACATCCCCCTTCTTCACACCTGCCACCTTGCTATCCACTCTAATTGGAAGTCACAAAGAAAGAGATTTAAATGAGCTGAGGGGTCTCACTGAGCTCTCCTGGGTTGGAGGTAGGGTACTTTGGCTTACCTACTGAGCTTGCTTTGCTGAGTGCCAGGACCATAAATTACCCCAGAGGAAATCCATTCATTATTCAAGACTTAAATGCTCCTGTTACAAAATGGTGATCTGTGTCATGTACTATTGCATTACTGATTCAATTATTCTTTTGTTATGCAAAATCCCTGATCTGTGGCAAGAGATGGGACAAGCTCTTTGAAGGTGGCAGTCTGGAAGGTGGTCCAGGAACCCTTTGCTCTTGATGTCATGTCTTGGGAATTTTATGGAATATCCTTTAGGGAAGATGTCTGCCAAGGACAGCAATTGATGAGCACATTGTAAACCTTAAGCAGCCTTTCACCAGTTGTAATGTATCTTCAACCTACCTTAATTAGCTGATAGCATTACATGCATTTTGAAGTAAGTTTGGAACTATAAGAGAGAGCAAAGCCTGATTCTCAGAATCTACTACAGTAATGCCCATTTTCCACTAGTTTTATATTATCATAGAGCACAGATACCAACTATGCATAAACCAAAGCAATGGTTTTTTTCTTAGTGATGAAAACATAATGGCAGGTTCACAGAGGAAAAGCTGATAAAAAATGCCCTTCAAAAGAGTATTATTTAGGAGAGTTATAGGTTCATGGCCACAGGCAACCATGATGAATCCCCGACAAGGGAAAATATTAAGGGTCTGCAGGCTCAGGATCATAGGCAACCATGATAAGGCTTTGAAGAGTTAGCACATCAAACTGTAGACAGTACAGTAGGATCTTGAAGGGAGGGGGGAACTTTTGGTTCCACAGGACAAAGGGAGTTTCTGATTTATGTAGATTTTCAGGGGCAGGGCAAGCCCCATCCTGTGTTAGAAGTTCTAGGGCCTGGGTAAGATTAAAGTTATAATTCAAGGTTCTTTTTAGTTGCTCACAGATATGGGGGTGGGGGGAGTCTCAGGGCTCTGGACTGCTTTATCAATCTTCTGTCCAGGGAGGGATGGCAGGTGTGTGTTGGTGGGGGTATGGCTGAAAGACAGAGAAGAGCAACTAGAGGCTTATGATATAACATTTTTCAAGATTTTTTTCTTTTGATATAAAGAAAATTCTTTGAGGTTGATGGTCAGATTGAGAGCAAAAACAAAAGCATGGCTGACCAGAACACCCTCAGTCATTTCGACCTCATAGTGACAAGAACCCACTGATTATGATATCATAGATATTTCAGTTTAGGGATTTTATTCAATGGTGCATTGCTGCATCATTCAGACAATGGACTATCTTAAGTCTCCAGCTTCACAATGCTTCTACGTAACTGTGAATCAGAAAACTAGGGTTCATCTGAAAATATCTCTTCCCCACCCCTACTTTCCTTTTCCTTTCTGTCCTCCCTGATGATTTTTGCTACAGGGATACCCTTCCTTAGCTTCTGTGACAGGCATTTAGTTCATCCTTGCTCAAATCTGGAAGCACAAAGATAAGTCACTGTCCTGTACCTGCAGTGACTATAACTCCATGTGTGTGCACACTTTTGAACATGGAGGCCATAGGCTGACTTCAGACATCTTCCACCTAACACTGCCCACCTTACTATTGAGACATGTCTCATGTGGAACATTGTGGATCTCACCAGCTTGACTACACTGGCTTATAAGATGCCCTGGTTATCCTCCTGTCTCTGTCTCCCCCAACTCAGACTAGAGCATTATTGCCAGCTTCATACATGAGTCTAGGGATCCAAACTTATGTCTCCATGCTTAGTTAACAAACTGAGCTATCTTCTCAGCCTTCATGAGTACTTATTTTGTATTTATCAGTTATCTCATGAGTTACAATGTCAGTAACAAATTCTCTGAGCCACCTTGTAGAACCATAATGGAGACAAGTTTCAATCTGATCACTCTTCACCAGAACTGTTTAATTACCATACCTCATGTCGCTGGCTCTGATCCCTCCTCAACTTAAAGTTAAAGCTTGTATTAGTTCCTTAGAGATGAACTAGGGTCACTGAGCCCATTTATCTGCTCCTCTTCCTAATGCACATTGATTGAATCCTTTCCCTGCTTTTTGCCAGGGCTTGTCTTGTTAACTGGCACATTGGAACAGTAACCCAGAATATTGGAGCCAGCTAAGCTGGGACTTTAAGTCCTGAAACTCCAGTTACAGTTCCATGTTAACCAGGTGAAGGAGATAGGAGTCCACTGCACAGTTCCCACCTGTAATATACAGATTGGTAAAGTGTTGTGTGTTATTTAATTTTATTAAAAGTGGACTTTAGGGGCTAGGAGGGCACTCTTGTTCCAGGTTTCAGAATGCTTATATATATTTTTTTAATTTTTAAAATCTATTCCTCCCTCATATATTACATCCTGACTACAGTTTCCCCCCTCCTCTCCTCTCAGTCCCCTGACCCTGAATGCTTATTTTGAATGTTCTCCAAAACTCCTTTTTCTGGGATAAAATGCCTCCCTAGCTCTTCCAGGAAGAAAGGAAAACAGCAAAAAAAAAACCCAACAAACAAACAAAAAAACAAGCAGTTTGCTTGCCCTTGAGAAGTTCTAGACTGTAAACAGTTTAGAGGAGATGTTGCTATTGCTTAGTCTGTGATATTAAAAAAAATGCCTACCAGAGAACAGGAATTCAAGAGCTCATCCATTGAGGGAAACCATAATTAGGAACTCCAGTTGACTGCCTCAACCTCCCAGTCAATTCCTGCTGGACGTTTGTAAGATCCAGATTTGAAGGTGCCTTTGCAAGCTTTCAACAAGGCTGCTCCATTTGTCTCCACTGCATGTTTTAAACTCCTGAATTGATGGTGGATTTTATCTGTTGATTCAATCTACCTGCTACTTTCTTTGTTCTATTACTTCTGATATAGTTAATAAACCCACTCATTGGAAACTGAAATTACGGCTATCTTAGACCATTCTCTGGATCATGCACACAGAACACCACCAGTTAAGAGGGACAAAGGCATACCTCTGGAGGAAGGAGACCTCACCCAGAACCTGGACATCCTACACGGTTCTCTGTACTATTCCATCTCCATTTTTTTTCTTTTTTGTAGCTCCATGTGTCCTGAGGATGTTCTGAGAATAAAGACTAAGGACAAAGAGTCTCTTTCAACTTCTCAGGAGGCTTTAGATGAACCTATTTCCCCCCACTAACATCTATATAACAGGCATTAATGTAGATTGGTAAGGAATATATATAGAGTTTGATTCTGACAACAGAAAGATGGTAGCCAGGAACTGATGGTGATGGTGGTGGTGGTAGTGGTATGTGTTAATGATAATTGTTAATTTCATACAACCTAGAATGTAAGAGACAGGCCTGTGAGGGATTATCTTGATTACATTTTAGTTGATGTGACATGATCCACGTTAATTGTAGCTGGAAATCATCCTCTGGGTAATGTATCCTGGAGAGTACAATACACAGAATTCCAGTTGCACACTAGCCTGCTGTCTGTGAAGTGATCAGCTCCCTCAAGCTTCTAGTGCTGTGATTCTGTCATGATGGACTACATCCATGAACTCTGAACTGAAATAATTTTTTTTCTGTTAAGTTGCTTTTACAGGTTATTTTATCACACCAAGAGGAAGAGACACCAAGCCAGCATGATTCCTGTACTTTCCATCTCCTGGAGTGTCCCTCTCTCAAATATCTTTTTTAATGGAGCTAAGGCCTTTGCCAGGAGCAGGTTAAAGAAGAGTAAGTCGACTTGGTTCTACAGAGGACTGACCTCTTTTCATCTTGATGTTGGATCATGTTTGTATAAGGTGATTTCTCCAAACCATCCCATAAGTAATTATTTCTATTTTCTGGTTGTGGAAACTGTCAGTGATATCATTGACTTGTTAAAGATCCGGTGTGTTTCCAAAAGGCCTTACTAAAAACCCAAGCAATTTCTAATTCTACATATTGTTGTTCTTTCAAATAAGTGTCTAGCCTATAATTAATAAAGGGATGAATCTGGATTTTATGAGACTTGATTTATGAGATTTTTCAAATATATGACCTTTTGAAAAACATATACAAAGATTAGAGACTGAAATTAAGTTTACTATTAGGTTTTCCTGGATTTGTAAGACAGAGGCTGGACTCTGGGTTCCAATAGAGCACAGCAGTCAGCTATTTTCCAAAAGATAAACAATAAAGGCTGTGGTAAATTGTGAAAGGAGTTTAGTCAGTATGTCTCTATTGGGAAAGAAGCAAGGAACCACCATCCTCAGCCTTGTCTTCCAGGTGCTCCCAGGTAGATTTCACTCAAGCAGCCTTGAACAGCTTGAGTAATTTTTATGTGGTGATATATTTTTTATGCTCTAACAAATAAAGCTTGCCTGAAGGTCAGAGGGAGGAGCTCGCCACTAGATAATCACTACAGGCCAGGCAGTGGTGGCCCACACCTTTAATCCCAGCACTTGGGAGGAGGAAACAGGAAGTGGCATGGCTGAACAGGGAGAAGTGATAAGGCAGGATGGAGACAGAGTTTGGCCCTTTCAGGCTGAGGATTCCTAGAGGTAAGAAGTCCTTCTAGTGGCTGGCTGCTCTGCTTCTCTGATCATTCAGCTTTTACCCTGATATCTGACTCTGGGTTTTTATTTTTAAGACCAATTAGAATTCATGCTATATCTTTACTTGTACTTTTGTTTTGTTTTGTTTTTGGAGACAGGGTTTCTCTGTGTAGTTTTGGTGCCTGTCCTGGATCGCACTCTGTAGAGCAGGCTGTCATTGAATTCACAAAGATCCACCTGGCTCAGCCTCCTGAGTACTGGGAATAAGGCATGTGCCACCACCACTGGACTCCCTTACTTGCACTTTGTAACAAAGTGTTTTCTACCAGGGTTACATGAACAGCTTTATTATTGGCTCCTATTTTTAACTTTTAAGAAGTACATCATTATGGTGATATTTTATTTGTACTGAAATGTGATTTTAATTGTATGTTAATAAATAAAGTTGTTTGGGGGTCAGAGCTAATAGCAAGCCATAGCAGAAGTCTGGCAGTGATAACACACGCCCTTAATCCCGATCACATGACAGGCAGATAGATCTCTGTGTGTTCAAGGATACCACCAGCATGGAGACACACATCTTTAATATCAATACCAAACATAGGAGAACTGGAGGTCTGTACAGACAGGCAGTGATGAGGAGGTCATGTGGTTGGGTTTACAACAAATGAGAAGGCAGAACAGAAAGTCAATAAATAGAACAAACACACAGGAAGTAGGTCTCTTGCAGAGAGGTAGGACAGCAGCGGCAGTGAAGGGTAAGGTTTTTAATCTCAGCTCTTGGCTATTGCTCTGACCTCTTGGCTTTTAACTCTGTATTTGGCTCTGTGTTTCTTATTTAACAAGAGGGTTACATCTACATCTGGCGCCCAATGTTCATTGTATCGTTGTATGTACAGTCGCTTGCCTGTGGCCTTTCAGGCCCCTGCTCAGTCCTGAGCTACACATAGACGGTTGTGGTGGTTTGGTGGCCCGCTGGCTCCCCGGATCCCCAGCTCGGGCCTAGGTCGACCTAGGTCCCAGGCCCAATCGACCATAGCTACAAGCCATTACCTGGAGCTGGAGCTACTTGCTGAAAGTCAGTGCTACAAACAACTCAGTCCTGCCGGAGCTACCAGTGAGCTGCACTAAACCTTAATTGCAACAGCTACATGGAAACGCCAAAGCACGTGGTTGGAGCTTAAGGAAGCCGGAGCCCAGGCTCACCTCAGCTCAAGCAGGAACATGTGGTTGGATTTAAGCTTTTAGCCAGAACTCTTGGCTACACTTTCTTTCTCTCTCTCTCTTTCTTTCTCTGGATTCCCACCTCGGAAGCTAGGTGGCTATTTTGAAATTCCCTCGAATTTCTACTGTTCTACACAGACTTGGTAAGTCAATTAAGGTACCAGATATTTTAAAGGGAGAAACTATTTAAAAGAGAAATTTTTTCCGCATTTTAAAAAAATGGGTTTTATGTGTACATTGGAACAAAATTGGTCTTAGTTTGACAACATTTTAGGCAGTCTGAAAATGGAACAACTTTTTGAGAAGATTAATATTGATGGAATTACGCACATTATTACTTTTCTTATCCTTATTTTACTATTTAAAAAGATAATCAATTTAAGTGCCAGGATAAAAGCTTTAGAAAAACCTGTTAAACCTGTTAAAATGAATTACAGAGAAATTCAGATTCAGACAGAAGAAATTAACAGTGAAATTGTTTCAGGATTGGATTATAAGGTTACAGAAAGAAAGGCTGTTTTCACACAATCACCCTTAATTTATCTGGTAATCATACAGCAGCTACCTGGTCAAGTGAATGCACAAAACATTTGGACTCCAACTGAAATGTTAGATTTACAAAAGTTTAAGGAGGCAATAGTATCTTATGGCATGCATTCCCCATATGTAAAGCAAATGTTAAACACCTGGTCAACTTATAATAGGATTATACCACAGGACTGGCAAGAGCTGGGACATGATGTTCTGGAACCCGGACAATAGCTACAATGTCCAATGTGGTTCAAAGAGGAAGCTGAAAACACAGAAAAACAATGGAGGGATAAAGGTGTACAAATCTTCCAGGATCAGCTTGTTGGAGAAGGCTAATATGCTTCAGTACAAACACAATGTTTATATGATATCCAAACCCTAATTCTATGTTGAATGGCTGCCTTGAAGGCATGGGACAGAGTTGAGGAACCAGGAAAGAAAACTGAGTCATTTACAAAGGTTATACAGGGCCCAAAAGAATCCTTCAAGGATTTCTTACAAAGACTGACTTCACCAGTAAAGAGAATGGTCCCAAATTCAGAAGCTAGCCAGATGATAATCAAATCTTGCTTTTGAAAATGCGAATACAGCATGCAAGAGAATAATCAGGCCATTAAAGGCAAGATCTGCACCATTGGAAGATTGGATTAGAGACACGTTTAATGTTGAGACTCATGACCATGATGATATGTGGATAGGAGAAGCAATTTCAAGGGGTTTGAGGAATGTCAGATGTTTTTGGATGTGGAAAGCAAGGACATTTGAAAAGGGACTGTAAACAGGGCATTCCTAGAAACAATGTTTCTTCAAGGAACAATTGAAACAGAATGCCCCTTCCTTCTGGAGTATGCAGAAGGTGTGGTAAGGGAAAACACCAGACCAAGGAATGTAGGTCAACAAGGGACAGGCAAGGTAATCCTTTGTCTCTGTCTTCGGGAAAATCCCAGAGGGGCCTCAAGAAGGCCCCCACAGTGAATCCAGTTCAGACCTTTCCAGCAGTCATAGAGGAAACCCCTACTCAGAGCAATTAAATAACCAAATGCCTGTTGGAATAAATCATGCTGCTCAGGATGATGAAACAGAGAGAATAGAAAATTCAGGAGAAAACATAAAGAAAAAATTTTGGCAAACGTCTATTAATGGACAAAGACCAAAATTAACAATAAGAATAAATGCATATGGAGTTAACTCTCATTATGGCAAAAGTTAGCCACTGGACAACAAAATATCCTGGAATCAACTGCTGACAAACAGGACAGACAGGACATAAAACAAAGGACTACTGATTCTTGCCAAAACAAGTGTGGTTGTGGCTTTATCAAAAGGCATCTTCTGAGGTCAGGACAATATGGCACCATCCCTGAAGTTGTCTTTGCAATCTGGAAAAGGTACAGTGCCCTTTTCTTCAAGGCAGCTGAGCAGGCAGTGGGTTGATGGTCTTTTCTTCAAGGCAGCTGAGCAGGCAGTGGGTTGATGGCTTCTGATGTGCAATGGAACAGCAGCTGAAACAGTTATTCTTGAAGAATAACTAAACTCACACCTCTCAATAGTAGACTGGCATTTAATAGAAGGATATGGAGAAGAATGGGATGCTGAGGTGAAGCCACACACACACACATAGCCAAGAAGAATGGACAGCTGAATTCAAAAAAACATCAGCAATTTCCAGAATTTAAAATCCTGAATCATGACATGACACTAGTGGAATTCAGGTGTTTTGGTACATGGACTGCTCTCATCAAATGTGAGGTCAAACTGTTGACCTTGTGTACATCCTATTTCACAAATGAGTCTGTCAGATACGCTAAGCCTATAGGCTGAAGATGATGCCCCAACGCTGTGGAGAAACCTTGGGTGACTGTCTAGGCAACTGGCTGTTTCTGTCAACTCATACTTTTTTTGGAAGTTGCTTGCATGCGCTTCCTGTTTTTATTTTTTATTAGGTAATATTATTTCCAAAGATTAGTTAGTTATAGTTGAAGATTAGTTAGTTATAGTTGAAGATTAGTTAGGATAAAAAGTGAATTAGGTACATTTTGGACTTACCAAAATAGGATAGATAATGGAATTATTTTCTCTGCATTTGTCAAATACAAATGGACTAGACTTTTTTTTAGGTATTTATTGCTTGTTTTTATGGTATATATTTATTGTATTTATGTATATAGTTTGTCTTATATTAGTTATAACTTTTTTCCTTTTTTCTTTTTATTAAAATAGAAAACGTGAAAAATGGTGATATTTTATTTGTACTGAAATGTGATTTTATTTATATGTTAAATAATTGTTAAATAATAAAGTTGCCTGCGGGTCAGAGCTAATAGCAAGCCATAGCAGAATTCTGGCAGTAGTAGCACATGCCCTTAAACCCCGATCACTTGACAGGCAGATCTCTGTGTATTTAAGGATACCACCAGCATGGATACACACGCCCTTAATCTTAATACCAACCATAGAAGACCTGGAGGACTGTACAGACAGGCAGTGATGAGGAGGTCATGTGGTTGGGTTTACAACCAATGAGAAGGCAGAACAGAAAGTCAATAAATAGGACAAACACACAGGAAGTAGGTCTCTTGCAGAGAGGTAGAACAGCAGCGGCAGTGAAGGGTAAGGATTTTAATCTCAGCTCTTAGCTATTGCTCTGACCTCTTGGCTTTTAACTCTGTATTTGACTCTGTGTGTCTTATTTAACAAGACAGTTACATCTACACATCATATTTTAAGAAATGCATCGTAGTCATTATAAAAGCCCCCATTGTTCCCCTTTATGCTTCCCCAAATATACTTTCCCACCCCCTACATAACCTTATTCTAGACATAGAGTTCAACATTTCTGCAAGCTTAACTAAATATCGAGTTAGGTACATCCTGATTTTGCAGAATTATGTCACTGGCAGCTACTTGTGGTTACAAAGTTAAAAAGTAATAGACATAGGTAGATTGCTTTAAGGATAAGAATATTCAAACCCAAACAATTCTTTCATGTCTGCAAGATATGCTTTTATACAGTTCCCTATTCTACAAGAGAGTCTCATGTTTCAATCTCTCTTTAAAAGGCAGATTTTGATAAGGCACTCTTCTTCCATCCCACCATACCATACTTCTTCCACCAATATAACCTCCTGGGTATGGTAAAGGTGGATCTACCCATCACATATTTTGCATTGCATTTTTTACCCTTTGAATCATACCAGATCTTACCATTGACTCTACATGCATGGTGTCCAAGGAACTTAACCTCAACAATTAGCACTGTGTATATTCCTGAGGCTTTTTTGCCTATTCTGTCTATGCATTTCTTACTTTCCTTTCCAGAACGTGGTTAATGCTCCAAGTGTTGTTTTCTCATATGTACCTATTACTTTGTACCACTACCATTCTATGAGTCTCTTTCTCTACAAGGTAGTTCTATCTACCTTTTCCTTAGGACAAATATGAAAGCAAGACTCATTAATTTTAACAGCCTCTAGTGAGTCAGAAAAGTTCCAAGGATTAGTAGTTGTAGTTAGTAATTCCAGGTAAGAAATTTGAGAAGTGTTATTCCCCTGCTGATTCTAAGGGGAATATATTCGAGAAAGAACAGAATTTCCAGGTAAAATTACAGCTGTTGCATGAGTGATTGACAAAGTGAAACTAAAAACCACCAAAGGAATCAACAATAAAATGAGAGAGAAAAGAGCCTGTAAACTGCATGAATTCAGCAAAGTCCTGTGCTGCCCAGTGGCCCACTGGTCCTTGCCAAGTGAGAGACCATTTCCATGTTCTTTGGGTCACAGAGACCTGTTGCACAGGCATTCATATGCTGATCCAAGACTAGGTTGCATGGCTCCTGACACTCCTAGTAGTTCCAGGTTATACCAGGAAGAAAGGAAAGCCAGGGCCTGGGCTTGTATAACAGCCCCTGCTGCACATGTGGTCTGGCTGATCATTACCTCATAATGATTTTTGCAAATCATATAACACATTTTGTAAAACCTTCTTGAGGGTCTGGAGATACGGCTTAGCAACTAAAAAGATGTGTTGCACAATCTTGACTACTGGGAATTGGATTTCAGGGCTCATATAAAAAGCTAGGTGTCCAGCATATACTTGTAACCCTTGTTTCTAGGAAAAACAGAGAAGAAGATTGCTAGAGCTCACTGGTTTCCAGCTCAGCTGAAGAAACTCTAGTTCCAGGTTCATGGAAAAATTCTGCCTCAAAACGAATAAATAGTTGGAGAGGAAGACACCTGTTACCCCTGTGGTCTCTGCATGCATGAATAGGCACAGGCACTACCACAATGTGTGCACACATTCACAAATACACTCGCACATACAGACAAATTTAATAAACAATTTAAAAAATACTTGTGGGAAAAATTGCCACTTTCTAGAATTAATTTCTATTCTTGTCCTGGAATGTTTATTGGTCAGTCCTACTGCTCAGGGAATCCAAGGTGACCACATGATAAAATGACTCAGGGAAAGAAGGCATTATAGAGAAGTAATTAGGTCAACATCTGGATCTTCCGTCAGGCTGAAGGAAGTGACTAGAGACATCTGTGTGCCACTCATGGGGCCTGGAACATGATGTTGTAAAAGTTAGCAGTTGATAATTTGTTGACTATGATCTCTGTGTAAATTTTGAAAAATCTTAATTACCCTTATTTTAATATATTTGGCCTTAAAGGGGGTGGTTTGCCAGTTTTATAAGGACACCTCTTTAGTGGTTTGAATGAGACATGTCCCCCATAGTTCCTGTCAATCAAATACTTGGTCCCAAGTGGTGCTTTTGGTGGGAGATTTAGGCAGTATAACCTTGCTGGTAGTGGGTTTGATATTAAAAAATCTCACGTACTTCCAGTTTGATTTCTATGTTTTGTGCTTGCATTTGAAGATGTGAGCTCTCAGCTTCCTGATACTGCCACCATGCCTGCTTCTTACTGTCATGATGGCCCCCCTATCCCTCTGAAACTGTGAGCCCAAATCAGCTATATCTTCTGAGTTGCTTTGGTTATCGTATTTTATCACAAAAACAAAAAGGTGACTAATACAACTCTTTAAATAGTTAACATGTCTGCACAGGTAGTTGAACATGACTCTCATTCAAAGTATGAGATGACAAAGGAGACATATTCAAAATGAAGACAAAAATTCCAAACTTTTGCTCTGTTTTAACTATCCAACAAACACCCGCAGTTCCAAGTGAAGAGTGAACACATTTAGTAAAATCAGTCACTCATTTGCTACTATGGAAGGATCCTATTTAAATGATGTTTACAGAAGATTAAGTTCACTATCCATCCTTCAGTTACAGGCAAGGAATAAAAATGTATATTATATATGAACTCACATAATGTCTTCAGTCAACATAAGAGAATAAATCTGGAGATGTAGCTCAGTTGAGTGCTTGTTTCACATGCATACACACATGTTTTTTACCCCAGACCACATAAATTGTGAGTGGTAGTCCATACCTATAATCCCAGAACTTGGGTTCAGGAAGGAAGATCGGAAATTCATGTTCATCCTCAGCTACACTGTGAGTCCAAGGCCATCCTTGGATGCATGATATTCTGTTTGAAAAACAAAAA
Organism: Peromyscus aztecus; assembly: GCA_902168405.1. Lineage (NCBI taxonomy): Eukaryota > Metazoa > Chordata > Mammalia > Rodentia > Cricetidae > Peromyscus > Peromyscus aztecus. Next base: position 25,504 of record CABHPQ010001353.1, on the reverse strand, counting down.
CCACTAAACCAATAACTATAACTTTCTTCCCCCTTAAACAGTTCTTATGCCCCCTTCCTCTTAAATTCATGACTTCTTTTTCAATTATTGTTGTTACGCGCGCGCTCGCGCGCGCGCACACACACACACACACACACACAGAAATATACATACAATTTTCTGAGTACCTTCAATGTTGCTTGTGTATATATGTGTTTACGATTGATCACTTGGGACTAGAAAATGTATCTTTCCTGGAGAAAACTTATTCTCCCTCTCTTGGTGTCCATTAATTGACTATAGCTATTTATTTAGGGGTAGGGTGTTGGGGGATATTAAAACACACTGTTAATCCTGAGTTTGCATTTGTGTTAATTAAATAAAATTAACCTTGAGTCAAGAGGATAAGTTAGCAACTAGTTGTCAGCAAGTAATCATAGAGCATCAGAGGGCATTGGGAAGAGATAGAGAGATGCACCAAAAGTAGTAGGGAGGGATCTGGAGTAGCATGGCTTTTTTTTTTTGCTTGGCAGAGCAGAAGGGCTCACTTTCTTTGGGAGGTGCCAGCAAGGAGAGGTTAGCGAGTTGCCACTCAACCTCTCTGAGCTAGCAGGTTTCCACTCCAGTCTTTGAATCTCAAGTCTTATTTACTATTATTTAATAATTAGAATGATAGATTTAGTTAGAATTACCTTTAGCAGCAACAGCAGAGCCTCTGCTTGAGGGAACAGAATTCCTGTCAGGCTGTGGCCTGAGCAGCTGTGCTGCTGCCAGAGAAGCAGGCTGGTAATTGAGGAGTCACAATTGCTCGCTGAAAAAGCAGTAGATTAAGGCTCAGCCACTGTACAGAAGACACAACAGTAGGGTCTTGTGAGGTTTTCCCTGTCCATATTGGGATCAGCAGGCATTGTCATTGTATAGGTCCTATTTAGGTGATCATATTGTTAAGGTTTCACCGTGCAGCTCCCTGTCTCACACTGCAGAGACTTTCTCACCATGGATGTCCTGGTCCTTTGGATCTTAGAATCCACCCTCCCACCTTGATATTCTTGAGCCTTAGGACTAGAATTTGTGTTGCAGATGTATCCGTTTTGACTGGGCACTCCAATGTCAGTTGTTCTCTTCATTTTCATCTGTTGTGGATTTCTGTAATGTTCTCCATCTGCTGCAAAATAAACTTCTTTGCTAAGAGGTTAGAGCTACACTTATCTGTGGGAATAAGGGTTTATATTTAGAATACAGTTGGAAAATATACAGGTTTAGGAATGTGGCAGTAGTGGGCTCTCCTATAGTGTCCATAAACTTACCAGCCACAATTCATTGACTAGATTTATAGTATCAGGCAGGGATTTCTGGGGTGGACCTTAAGAACAATTAGATGGTTGTTATTGTCCCCAGGATATAAATGTCACTACTGGGCCCTTGAAGATACCTTGCTGTTCTGACCATTGGTTTGATTCATAGATGTTATAGCTGAGTAAGAATATTGGTTGATTTTCTCCCTTGACAGCTTCCATAGTACTAGAAGTAGTCTAGCTTTTGGAAATGAGTTAATGATATATCCTAAAGAGCTGTGTTCAACAGTTATTTGTGCTATGAGAAAGTGATAGCCCTGGGTGAGCAGATGGTTCAGCAGGCAGAGTGCAAATGAGAGGACCTGACTTTTGATCTACAACATCTATGAAAACTGAGACATAGCTGTGAATGCCTGTAACCTCAGCACTGGGGGTGCAGGAGAGCAGAGATAGGCATATCCCTGTATCTTGCAAGTCATCCAGGCTAGCTGAATCTGGGAACTCCAGAACCTATTTTAAACACACTTGATACATACATGCATGAACTGCACACTCAAAGGCACACATACAAACATTTATACACACATATAATACATATGTACATATACTATGTACACACACATAGAGAAGAAAGTGATAGTCAAATCCATATATATTAAAGTATTAATTAAGATTATAACTCATGGGTACTTCAGATACAACCAATACATGGGCAAGAGTAAGATTGTCTCAGGAATCATTTAGACTTGATAAAGTTGAACTAAAAGATTAACTTTAAAAATTGAAATTGAAATGTATCTCTTCTGATGCAGGAGCCATTTAAATGAGCAGGTTAATTGGATTTTGAGAAACACCCTTTCCCTCAATCAAAAAAAAAAATCACTCACTTAATTGTAAGTACCTGAAACATTTGTCCTACTAATGGACTGTCTGATCCAGGAGATTAAAGAAGAATGAAGAGAGGACGGGGGAGCAGTGCCAAAGTGGGAAGGGAAATAAGTACAGAAGAGACGTGAAGAGTGAAAAGTCGCGGGATATTTTAATTAGCGCAACAAGAAAAGACAAAAAAGGATGTTGAAAGACAACAAATGACAGGTAAATTATTGCATTTTAACCTTCTACTTTATACAGGTCAAAAGGCAATAATGAAAGCATATAATAAAATGTGAAATGTTTCAATTTGTATATTAGGCAATAATTCATAGGATGTCTGTCAGCTTCTGAGAGCTCTGCTAGATACTAACAATTCTAAGACTCAATCCCTGGTCTGGGATCCCATACAGTTTATCATCTCGTTAGGAGATGGCTAAGAAAATAAGGTACTGGAGAGAAATGTGCTAAATCCTCAAGAAGATGCATGTAAGATGAGACAGAAACATTGTGGCTGTCAATCTCACCATATTTATACCGACTCCTTATGATAACCTTACAGATTCATTTCCTGATGAATTCCTGTACCTCCGTATGGGTCAGCCTTCCTGAAAGAAATGCACCTTGAGATACTAGAACATCATGGGATGTGGAATTTTTCTCCAGAGAAATGTAGACTCTTGCTCTCTGGAAGAATCCCACTGAAGTGAAAATAAATTGGGTGCTGGGATCTGAACTCAGGTCCTCATGCTTGCACAGCAAGTGCTGGGGCCTGCTGAGCCATCTTCATAACCCTTAAAATTAATTTTTAATGTCAGATAATAAAAATCCTTCCATATGAAATACCCAGGGTTAGTTAACTTAATTAACTAATATCTCTCCTGGGGTTTCTCTGTGCTGTCACTAATGAAGCTACTTGCTCTCAGACTTTTTCTATTAGAGCTGCAAGATTGCTGCAAGGCATCACAGTTTCACATACAAATTCAGTGATACCCAGTAGGGCATAAAAAGGCATCTCTCTCTAAGCCTTGGTTAAAGAATGCAGAAACACTTGCCTGGAAGCCTCCCAGTGGCCTTTGCTGGCTTGTCGCTTGCCTTCAGTGTCTGGCATGCCTGTGCCAGAATCAAATGAACTGGAAACAGCTTATCCTGAAGCACAGATGTGGTCAGGTACCTGAACAAATTCTTGTCTTTGTTGGTGAAGAAAATGACACAAACCAGATACTGGAAAAGAACAATGGTGTGCACAGTGCTTGATGAAGGTATCTCATAATGGCACCTTTCTGGATTCTCACTTTCAAACACTTGAGGTGATTCCTGCTGCTCATGGAGAGCTGGACTTCTCCTGAATGTGTGCTTCCTCCACTGGGAGCAGTTGTGTGATGGTGACACTGCCGTGATGCTGGAGGCTTTGTCCCACACACTGTAGATGTAGCATTTGAGAAATAATACAACACTCAACAATCTAGCAATTGAGATTAACTTGAGATGAGTTTGTAGTTTCGCCACTGCTCTAGTGTGAGTTTGGAAGCTTCATGAGAGATGCTGATCCTCTCACTCCACCGAAGCAATAACTGACACTCTTAATGTTTTATTCTTTGCATAGCACACACTGTAGTCCCATTCTCCTGCTACTGAGAGGAGATAGGTTCCAAAACCCCAGAGTGGACTTCTGTAAATAAGAATGTTGCCAAATTCTATATTGTGGTTCATGTCTTAAGTGGATGAGAATGGAATGACTTGGGATTTTATCACACTACTTACAGGAGTATGCTCTAGTTAGGTTTAACTATCAGCTTGACTTTGACTCAGCAGTGTAGAGTCTCCTGAGATAAAGAGTCTCAGTTGAGGGGTTGACCAGATCACACTGGCTTGTGGGAAACAGTCTTGATTGTTAAGTGATATAGGAAGACAGCCCACTGTGGGTGGTGCTATTCCCTGGACAGGCAGGACTGAAATGTATACAAAAGTTAGCTAGGCATGAGCTTGAGAGAGCCAGAAAGCAGCATTCCTCCACGTTTTCTGCTTGATTTCTTGGTTGAGTTCTTGCCCCAAATTCCTTCAGTAATGGGCCATGACCTGGAAGTGTCAGTCAGATAAATCCTATTTCTTCCTCCAAGTTGCTTTTGGTCAGAGTGTTTTTTCACAATAACAAAGGGCAAACAAAAACAGTGTTTAACTGAAAAAAAAAAAAACCTAAGAATTGTTTATTTTTGGAAATTTTTGCCCAATAGTTTTGGACCATGTTTGGCCTTAGGTATAGGCAATTGAAAAGCAAAGCTGTAGCTAAGTGGGTGCTACCATTGCTTTGTCAGGCTAGCAGCCAAGAGCCAGTACAGCTGTACCACACCAAGAATGGGTTACCCAAGGTACCATGCTTGGCAGTGCTTCTCGGCTTAAGACTTGGCAAGTTCACCAGATACTGCATACAGTTGTGTCTTGCTTGATTCTGAATCACCAGAAACAGTGAACCATGCATCAAATTTGATTGCCCATGGGGCTCAGCAGAGTTTCATAGTATCACTAACTGGTTGTTGGAGGCTGAATAGTGTATTGGGCCTCTACTCGCTAGATACCAGTTGCAATCACTGTTGTAACAGGACTTTGTCTCAAAAAAAAAAAAAAAAGAATCATGCACAGATGAGAACCATGACTAGCTCACCTGCAAGCTTTTTCCTTAGAGCATG